>JADBJO010008161.1:45000-47500 GCA_016801955.1 Conus betulinus | reverse complement strand
AGTGAGCATTCCCCAAAGGGGACATGCCGAGAGCAGTGTTTTGACTGTTGTCTGCCTTGAGGGAACTCGACTGCGCTGTGGGGATGTGGAAAGTAACTTCCCCCACTCAAGAAGCAGCGTGTTTTGACCGATGTATTCACTCGTCCCAGCCTTTCTTCTGACGTAACAGAGAAAAGGTTACAGTCAAACACAGGGAGGATTAGGGACAGGAGGCAGAGGGGGGAGAGGCAAGGAGGGTTAGGGAGGGACTCACAGCCTACTGGTACTGATGTCGTCCAGATACTGTCAGAGCTGAGCTGCAAGTTTGACCAAACGAATGTGGCTCTGATGTCTCTGCATGACAGGTCTCAGTGATCTTGTAACCTCTCTCAGAGAACAGAGTTCGGATTCCCAGCAAACAAACAAAAAAGTGCTGCCTATCCAAAGAGAGCACTGACCTGAGGATAAAGTGGCAAGTCTGGAGGCATGCTTACATAATGTCAAGTGTCAGCCATGGATGTACAATCTGCTCTTCTATGACAAACTCCAGACCAACAGTAAGGAAACCTGGCAACAACTTGAAGTCGGCATGAAAGGAGTGCTGAGGGACAAATCGGAAAATGAAGGGATAAAAAAAGGGATAAGACAGAGTGGAGAGGTGGGGTAGGAGCACCAGAAAAATAAACGCAAACTAGAGACCTTCGCCGGAGGACGTAGTCTTGAAAAGCCCTTGATCTTGTTTTATGTCGTACGCTAATCACATGCATCAGTGAAAGTGTGACTTCATTTGCATGCACCAGATGGTAGCTTCCATAAGCCTTCCCAGCCTTGGCCTTGCCAGAGCCACAAAACTGGAGCAGGCCTCTAGAGGCTCATTGACTGGGGGCAAGGGAGGAAGTAGGAAGAAGGGGATAGGGGAGTGGAGGGGAGGGGAGAGAAATGTGTAGGATTGATGAACAAAACGAGAAAGAAAAAAAGTAGGCGTGATGGCTTCCTCGCGGATACGTTGAATGTGGATCATCTTGTCCCTTCTTTTCTTTTTACTTCACATACACACAAACGGGCATTAATTTGTTTCTCTGTTTGAAAACAGCATCGAAATCCCAGCACAGAAGACAAGTTAGGCACTGCCTTCGTTCAGCTTTGCCCCACTTAAAAACAACATCTGGACAAAGTATTAGATTTCATTTCTTTAATGTGCGTGTCTCTCCTGACCGAAAATCCAACTAGTGCCTGAATCCAGAGGATTGAGAAACCGGCTAACAAACTATGGGTGGGCAAACATTCCACTTTACATTCTCAGCAGAAATACCGAAATCACGTGGCAGGCTACGGAGCATTATTCCTCATTATGCAATGAGATAGCAAGAAAACCTATGGATGGTCGACTCTGTTTGAAACTGGCCTCAGATTTGCGTGTATTACTGTCCCTAACACATCTCTGCTGCCAGTTTTAAGAATGAGTGTTACGAAGAACTAGAATGAGTGCCTGCCTGAAAACTACAAGGCAGCTAACTGTGAGAATGAAATGATGTGTAAAAGCAGCCCAGCTGCTGTAAAGCTGTCAACAGCAGAAGAGAAAGAGAGGACCAGATCTGATGCGTCTGCTGAACAACACGGGGAGAAAGGAGGTTGTATCATCCAAATGGTACCCCCCGACAACACAAGATGATGATAGTGTGTTTCTGGAACGCGTACAATAGCACAAGCAAAGAAGGTACGAAACCATTGGCCGCTTTTTGATACGGGGTCATTCAGGGGACCAGGCCCAGAGTACCCCCCCCCCCCCCCCTCCCTTTAGAACTTTTTTTTTTATAAGATTCATTAGTTGTGTATTCTTCAAGCTGCAGATCTCAATTGCACCAGAGGTATGCTGGAGCATGCACAGAACAGCCCTTCACCCCATCCCCTCACGCGCCATCGTCTGCCTGCCTAACCACCTCAGCAAAAAAAAGGGTTATGTGCCGTATCATTTTGGAGACAATGGGTGCCAGATTTTATCAGCAATGTGTAAAACAAATGCGGAGCAAAAGAGGATTGAGCACCTCCCTCACTTATTTGATCCAAGAGAGGTCAAGCTTAAACTCAGTTCCAAGATGAACATCATAAGGACGTAATGAAAATGTAAGAGGCCGGGATTGAAGTTGGGTTAGAGATGGTTGGGGGGACGGAGAGGAGGGAATTAGGTGGGACAGACGGGGGGGGGGGGGGGGGGGGGGCAGTCTGGTTCTGTCCCAGATTTATTGCCAGGGGGCGGATTAAGCACTATAGTCATTTTGCTGCTGTTATTTCATGACCTAAAAAAACATCATATGGGTATATTTTGGATATGAAATGCGTGTGCGGTGTGTGTGTGTTAAGGGGGATGGTGGTGTCATTTTAGTCGTATCTCTTCTTAACTGCCTGGAAATGAGACTACTACAACTCTCATCAGGCAGTGCATTCTGAGCCAATAAAAGACAAAACCTCGATCTCTTCATTCCCCAGATTTGGGGGAATAACGTGTTGTTGTGGGGGAGGA
>JADBJO010008161.1:10000-37500 GCA_016801955.1 Conus betulinus | reverse complement strand
ATATGTGCTGTCTTTCTCAGCCTGCTATGTCAGCAGCCCGGCGGCCACATTTCGGTCAGGTGTGTTTTGAATGTATTCCACGTGCTGGAAGGCGTGTCACATCTACACCTGTAGAAACAGAGGCCGTGACATAATCTCTAGTTCACATTCAGGAAGAAGTCCGTTGCCATGTTGAACTGTGTGCCATAGGATTGCGTACAAAACATGAATCACGCTCCTCGTATTTGCGCCGCAACGCCAGCCAGTTGCTGAAGACACTGTCACAGTCACAGTACAAATTCAACATTGTTGCGCGACCTGTGCATTTTTGTGCTGAAATATCAGAAAATGCGTTGAAGACTCTGTCATACGTGCAGTAGGTGAAGTCTAACATCGTAGACCACCTCCCCATACTTGTGCTGTGATTACAAAGGTGCATTGAAGATACCGTATTGTCACAGTGCAAGTCCAGCTTTGAGTATCGTCTTCCTCATATTTGCACTTCAGTATCAAAAATATGCACACACACCGTTGCCTCCCTAGTATTTCCTTAAATCAAGATTTTGGATAGTATGATTTGTCGCAATAAAAGTATACCTCATTCAAACGAGAAAATGTGGATGGTATTACGCACTTTAAGACTGCTATTCTTCACAGTGGCGTAAGCATTGTTTTAACCGAAACACTATATAGCTATGCCATATTTCTAACATTCTACATTTTGGGAGATTCCGTTCCATCCTACGGTATGGCACATATTTCTTTCGTCGATATTCGTTCCCTTCTTTGCTAAATGGCTAATGTCTTCTCGTTATTCATATTTAATCCTTGATTTATTCAAAATTAATCCAAGATTTTTGTTGTTTGTTCAAAGTATGCTCAGTTTCCTTTTCGGGATGAATGTGTCTTGTCAGCAAATTGTAGAGTTCCATGTTTGATGTGATTTACAGACATTTTCTAAATAATTTCATTTTGGCTTATCACTTTTGCCAGAATTTCAACACATCGAAGAAAGAAGTACGGCGAGATTGTATTACCCTGCTAACAGCCTCGGCTGTTTCTTACGCCATTCCATGTTTATCCATTCGCAATTACAGTGGCGTTCTGTCTAGTTATTACCCTTACCTTCCAACCAAATCGCCTGAAATACTTTAGACATAGAATTCTAGTCAAGCGTATTAAAAGCTTCTTTTCAAAATCAACACCTAGCGACAACAGTGCTTAAGTTTCCTTACTTAACCAGTATTCTAAATTTCATGTGGATACAATTTTGACTGCAAGATACCTCCCATGTGTGATTCCTGTCTGACATTCACCGCTTAGATTTGAATGTATTCTATCTGCTGTGCATGCTGATCCGATGTCATATTCAACATTCATTAATGTTAAGCGCTTCCGATGCGTCTTGTATTCTCTAGCTTAACATGGTTTAGGGTTACAAATCATTTTTTTTCTTTCATAATTCTTTGCATAATTCTTTCCTGTCTGATCCTTCATTGAGAGATCTGACTACAAACACCTTACCTTGTTTCCAGTTTTTGTTTTTTTGACTTGCATCAATCTTTCATATTCATAAGTACTATAGGTGCTTCTTCTGAGTTATTTTGAAAGACCTCCAGGCTCGTTTATGCTACATTATTCGTCTTCTCTTGTTACACGCAACTGTAGGTTGAGGTCACTTACGTTCAGTTCAGTTCAGTTCAGTTCAGTAGTTTTATTTAACGCCTTTTCATCACAAGATGATCTTAGACCTTTAAACTGCAATATACATTCCATTGTACTATCAGCACCTCCCCCCCACCCCCCCCACCCCCACCCCCACCCCCAAAAAAAAAAAAAAAAAAAAAACACTATTAACACACATATATCTCAAATGTCTTTTTTCACAATAGTTTTGCAACTGGGACTGAGCAATAACCAAAGCAATATCAAAAAAGCAAGGGTATTTACCACACTATCAACATTGTCAGAATTGTTTATAAAAAATTCTTCTCCTTATAAGCTGGGGTTAGTATAGGGCATTCAAATAAAAGATGACGAATTGAGATATTCTCCTGACATATACACGCTATGCCTCGTGAATATTTTGTATTCCATGTATTTAACCGTAATTTATGAATTAATCTGGCTAGATACCTTGGACATGATGGCAGAACGAATAATTTCTCATTAAGATGTTTCTTCCGCATATTCTTTTCCAATCGCTGGATCAGTTCATGCGGAGAAAACATTTACGACTTTTGTTGAAGGGTGTTTCAGAAAAATGTACAAGCTCCCTGCTTTGCCAATTTGTCTGCTAATTCATTCCCTTTTAAGCCCACAATGTGAAGGAACCCAGCAAAAATCAAACTGCTATACCTCGGGAAAGTAAACAATGTAACAGATGCTTAATTTCAAAAAGAATATCAGTTCTAATTTTAGATTTCCAGTGCTTTAATGATTGTAAAACTGATTTTGAATCAACACAAAATAGCACACACTATAAAAATGATACTGGCGTGTCATATAAGATATAATTCAGAGCTTTCATAATTGCATATAGCTCTGATGTATAAATTGAAAATCTCTGCCTAGATAGAAAGACTTTGCACATTTAAGGATGGTATAGTAAATCCAGCACCACTGTCAGACGTTTCCATTACTGAACCATCTGTAAATATTTTTAAATGATTTGGATAAGTCTTTTCGAGATGTTCTCGAACTTCATTTACTAATATATTTACATGTCATCTTTCTTCAAAGTAGTATATTCATCATCAATTTTTGCGTTGAGATGCTCCCATGGGGGCATTTGAGGAACAATAGGAACCTCCGAAATTGCATCAATATCAATACTACATTCGGACATAAGCTCACAAGTGAAATTTCTAATTGGCTGTATGTATGATATATTTTTAGACCTTTTGGGGTATTCCTTGTTGGAATCCATAAGAATTTCATCAGTAACAGAGTTTTTTTTTACACAGATAGGCCTCTTACAACGTATTTGGACACATCCAACGTTCGTTGTTCATTAAGAGGTAGAATGTTTGTCTCCTTATAGCATTTCATTGTGTTTGTGTGCACTGGAATACCCAAAGCTAATTTTAAAGCTTTACTATCTAAGCTTTGCAGTTTCTTTAAAAGGTAGTTAGATGCAGAGAAGTATATTTCCTGTCCATATATTAATTTTGATCGAACTAACGATGTATATAAATGTAAAAGTGTGGTACAGTCTTGACCCCATGGTTTGCAACATATAATTTTGAGCAAATTTAATCTTTTCCTAGCTTTATCTATCAAATTTCCAATATGCTTTTTCCAGTTCAGCTTCGGTGTTAAAAACACTCCTAAGAACTTGACTGTTTGCTTATATTGTAGAACATTGTCATCAAGAATAAGGTTGGGCAGAGCCTTGGGTTTTCGCCATTATTAAAAAGCGTTAAACAGTTTTTTCTCACCAGATAATTCAGACCGTTCTCTTTCATGTAAGCAGACAGAAGTATTAATCCAAATGGCAATATCATCTGCAATACTGCACTACATTGGTGGTTTTTGACAATGCCTTTGGGAGATCATGTATAAGAATCGTAAATAATAAAGGTGCAATAACAGAACCCTGAGGAATGCCCATACCTATTTTCCTGAATGATGAATATATTTTTCCAAATTCGTGTACATATATTTCTTCCTTCTAGAAAGTTTTTTTTTATATAATCATACATATTCCCAGAAATACCAATATTTTCAGTTTATACAATAATCGAGCATGCCAAACACGGTCGTATGCTTTCTTTACATCAAAGAATGTAGCTAGTGTACTTTTTCTGCGTGAAAATTGTTTTTTTATATGAGAAGTTAGTTTTACTAAATGATCAGTTGTGCAACGCCCTTTCTGAATCCAGCTTGCTGGACTGGAATAATGTCATTTTTTTCACAATAATATAATAAACGCGTTTGTACAATTTTTTCAAGAAGTTTACCAACATGGGATGTTAAAGCAGCAATGGTCTATAGCTATTTACAGATGTTCTCGTTTTACCTTCTTTTGGTACTGGTACTACCACTGAACTTTTCCAGATTGTAGGAATAGTGCCGTACGTCCAACATTTTTGGAACAACGAACGTCGTAATATTTTCCACGAAGAAGGCAAGTGACGAAGAAGCTCGTAAGAAATACCATCTAGGCCCACTGCTGAATCATAAGATGTAATGGATTCTATCGCTTCAAGAAGTTCTGATGATTGTAATGGAGAATTTAAGTAGTTATTATTGTTGTCTGGTATGGGACTCTTATATTGTTCTTTTTGTTCCTCTTTATATCTATGGTACTTGATTTCTGCTGGAAGATTTACAGCTCGACTATTTTCCGAAAAGAAATGGAGAAAGCTTCCGCCTTATCCATTGTGCTTGGAAATTCTTTTATTAATAATTTTACAGGGTAAGCTTGTGTTTTGTAACAATTTTTCATTTTTTTTTACTTTTTCCAAACTTTTAAACATATCCTTCGATTCTTTTACTTCGGTCTCACAAAATTCTGCCCCAGTATTTCTTTTTTGCTTGAGCAATAATTTTTATTACATTTGTTCTTTTCTTGCTTCATAAAGACAAAAAATTTTCTTCTGTCTTATTTCGTAACCAAGCCTTGTAACTTTTTCGCTTTGATTTAACAGCTAGTCTACATTCTTCCGTCCACCATACATTACCCACATATTTACCAATCTTTTTAAATTTACATTTAGGGATAGAATGCTCGGCTGCTAACAGTATGACTTTGCTGAAATTAGAATAAAATAAATTAACATCATCGTTCTCAATAAATGTTGTGTTATACGATGCAAGAAAAATCTGGTAGGCATCCCAGTTTGCAAGTTTATAATTAAACTTTGGAATTTTGTCTTCGATGTCTGTTACATCATTATCTATGTCATCATCAAAGATTATAGTAATGGGGAGGTGATCACTTCCCAAACAATCTTCTCCTATAGACCAATTACAGTTTACTGCAATGCTAGCTGAAACTAAGGATAAATCTATCGCGCTAGGTTTGTGAGTTGAAACATCTGGAATTCTTGTGATTCGACCATCATTTAATAAAACTAAAGAGGAATCAGTAATATTTTCAACGAATCTGTTGGATGAAACTTTAGAACACCCAGAATCCCAAAATGGTGCATGGGCATTAAAGTCGCCAACAATGATCCATTTCTTACTTGTTTAATTTGTATTCTTCAGCCAGTCTGTGTTATCCTATTGGGGTCCATTAGGATAATATACAGAAAGTACATTGTAAACCGAGTCTTTGTTCACTTTGATTACAGCACCTGTAGCAAATACACCTTCATCTTCCTGCGGCACCGGAAATGGAACGATCCTAGTAAATTCCAGGTCCCGTCTGATGTAAAGAGCAGTCTGGACTTTTTTGTTTGATTCACTGACTGTGTAAAGTGGAGGGCAGAAATAATTTTCCCAATTAGGTAGTCTGTGCTTTTCCACATTCAGAGACTGAAGTGCTAGCAGAGAGTGGTTTCCCTCCAAAACATGATTTTCAAAAGCTAATAAATTACTGGGAAGTTGATCTGGCATTCCATTGAAAAATTTTGAAACAATCCTTTTGCTTAGCTTTCATGGCAAACTGTAAGTTGTAGCATAACTGCTGTTATGCAAATGTTGTCATCTTCAACCGACATTGTATCATATGTCAGACTATTTGCAAAAGCTTCCCAATTGGCTAATTTATAATTATAACTTGGGATTTTGTCTTCAACATCTGATATGTCAGTGCTAACTTTATCATTCAAATTTATGGTGATTGGAAGGTGTTCACTTCCAAGGCAGTCTTCTCCAGTGGACCAATCGCAATCAATTGCTAGATTTGGAGATACCAGCGACAAGTCTATAGCAGCTGGTTTGTGTGTTGATACATCCGGGATTCGAGTAACTCGTCCATCATTTAACAAGATTAGACTGGAATCAACAATATTTTTCTAGAAATCTGTTAGAAGACACTTTTGAACATTCTGTATCCCAAAAAGCAGCATGACCATTAAAATCGCCGAGAATTATCCATTTCTTAGTAGTGAAATCGATGTTTTTCAGCCAGTCCGTATTATCATCTTTGGGGCCGTGGGGATAATACACTGAAATGACATTATAAACTGAGGTGTCATTAACTTTTATCACAGCCCCTACAGAAAAAGTCTTCAGAATCTTGTAGTCCTGGGCATAGAAAACTTGTGATAAATTGTAAATCACATCTAACATAAATAGCGCACTGCACCTTTTTCATTTGAAATATTTACGTTAGTTAGTGGTGGATAGTAGAAATTCTTAATATTTGGAAGCTTTGATTATTTCAACATTTAGCGATTGAAGCGCTAACACACTATAATTTCCTTGTTGTACGTAATTTTCAAAGGGCAGAAAATTTGCAGAGATTGATCTGGCATTCCACTGTAATATTTTCAAATTGTTGTATACTTGTTTCTTCATAGTTGTCTATAACTATAAGTCCACTTGTGAAAAAGAAGGGAAAAAACTTATCACTAGTCAGGACCAAGGATATTTTCCGACGATGCCTGTGGTCTGTGACGGAATGCCGCGGGAGGAGGTAGACAATACATTCCTGGGCGGTGGTAAGGATCCGTGGGGTCTGGAAGGCCAGTGACTGCAGTTGAATCCCCGGGTGCCGCTGAATCTTCCACCTCTTTGTCTGCGTCGTGGTCGATCCCAGAAGAGGCGATGTAGATGGCGGCCAAGGTTTCTTGCCAGTAGCCTTGCTCCTTCGCCATTTGGGTGGAGATCATCTTGAAGGTGATAAGACTTCTTAATGTTGATCTTGAAGGTGATAAGACTTCTTGATGTTGATCTTGAAGGTGATAAGACTTCTTGAGGTCACTTACGTCACATATAACTTCTTTGGTATTTTGTTTCTGTTTAGGCGCTTAGATGCACTGAATAGAAACAGAAATGGAAATGGAGAGGGAAAAAAAGATGTTTCTACAGCTTTCCCAACTGGTGTGGGGCAAAATGACACGATTGTGTGGGATAATGCCAAGGGGTCCCAGTACCATTAGCAGCTGGTTCCAATAAGACCACTCTGGGACTCAACGGACCAGAAAGTGTCGATTTCTTTTTTAAGTGTGTCCGTAACATCTCAGAAGCGTTGCATCCCAGTGCTGTGTGCTATTAGAATGAAGTCTTTAATGGAATGGGACGCAGTGGAATCAACCTCAGTCACATGTGTTCCATTAAGACCAAGTCCCACTCGATTGCCAGTTCAAACAGGGGCCACTACCAGTAGGGACCTGCACGATAAGGACCAAGTGCACCTCATATTGAGGAGGTCCGTCGACTCATCTGATGAGCAGGAGAGACAGAAACAAAGGTATACAGAAACAGGTAGATGGAGCTAGAAAGCCTGGGGAAAGGGGGATATGGGGAATGGTGAAGAGAGGAAAACTCTCTCTCTCTCTCTCTCTCTCTCTCTCTCTCTCTCTCTCTCTCTCTCTCTCTCTCTTGATTCGGGGCAGAGCATAATTTTCTGTTTTGACCAGCTGGACCATTGTATTGTTATCATTAAATATTGTATGATCATTATTGAAATAATACGCAATGAACTGCAGTGTTTGACTCGATGGCTTCCTTATTACAAGGCCACGGGAATATGTAGGTTTTATGCCAAAGTCCCCTCACACACACACACACACACACACACACACACACACACACACACACACACACACACACACACACACACACACGCCCACACGCAAATTTTCAGTTTTCATCCTGTACATCTACTGATAGAACCCTAACCCCAACTTTAGAGCGCAAAAGCAAACAAGGTAGGACTGGACAGCTACATTCAATATTTATAAATCATAACAGAAATTGAAAGCAAATTTCGCCAGTTAACATGGACAAACACATTACAAAACAAAACACGAAATGTTTCGACCTATTAGGTCTTCTTCAGGTAAGATAACATTCAGGACAAGCAAAATGAACAAGGAGCCATCATTTATCTTCTCAAATGCAGCGCAAGATGGGCGTTGAATGAAAGCAAGGCCGTTGGGAATGAGACAGCGTGGGTTAAAATAGTAATGGTGATAATGATAATAGTGATGGGAGCAATAGAAGTTCATCGCTCATCTTGCGCCAGATTTTAGAATATAAGTGATTGCTCATTCTTCGTTTTCATGAATATTGTTTGGGGGGGGGGCGCGCGCGCGCGAGTTTGTGTGTGTGTGTGTGTGTGTGTGTGTGTGTGTGTGTGTGTGTGTGTGTGTGTGTGTGTGTGTGTGTGAGTGTTTGTGTGTGTGTGATATTGTTTGTCGTATTGTTTTTCACAGAACGGCAATGTCTTTTTCAGACTGTGGAGAAAGACGAACTAACACTAGACAAGACGACAGTTTACAGTGCTGTTGCATCATATAAATGGAATTACTTGGTTGTAAAAACTTGCCAGGAGGAACGTTTTGAAGAGCTGTGGAACAGGCTATTCACTTTCAACAATGATGAACACAATTACCACACAACTTGTAGAGTATTAACCGTTTTTTTTTTTCCTGACTCCTTTCGCGCTTACTGACACGGATAGTCGTCCATCACCTTGCTCCTTCCCCGAAGTTGAAGTATGGCTGCCTTAATGGCGGGATAAAAAAAGCGCGGTCATACACACAAAACTCCACTCGCTTTGTTGGGTAGATCGGATTAATCCTTGCCTGTCTGTACAGGGAGTGTCTGCGGGAGTATCAGGGAGTATCAGCCTGCGTACGCACCTTGCTGCCCTCAGTCTGGTATGGCTTCTTTCCGAGTCCCTTTTCTCAGAGACTGAGAAACAGATGGGAAAAAAAAAACTTAATATTACTTTGGGAAAATCTGCGATCAGTATTGATGGATTTCATGCGGTGTCAGGTTCGAGAAGTGGTCTGGAAACCAAAACGAAAAGCAGAGAGATTCATCCCCTTGATATAGACGGTGACTCATGCCACCATGCAAATAATGGGGCACACAAAGTTGTGCTAACCCCTTGAGCAGCATGCTGAACAATACAGGACGGACATTCATGCAGTGTTTCAACGGAGCTAGCAGAGCTCCTCCTCTGTCAGCCGTGTGCATGTCTTGGAATCAAAGCAACTTGGAATCAAAGCAACAAAGCTGAATAGTATGCTGTTCACCGCCAGCTGTCGGTGTGCTAGATGCTGGCTGCTGATAAATTCAGGATGCTTAATGTATACGTAATGCACTCTGCAGGCTTCCTTAGTTAAAATGGTGTATCTGTTTTTCAGGGATGAGACAGACAAAATTTCGATGCCCGCGCAATATCCAGCCACGATGCACTGGTGTCAGATGACTTCTTGGGATCGTGCTTGTTTCACCTTCCAAATTTACCAATCTAAATCATCCTTCGTGCGTACCAACATGTCAACAGTGTTCCCATCAGGCAGGACTAATAGGCGCAAAGTTCGTTCTGTACAATGGACGGCTACGTTCAGCGAACTAGAAGATTTGTGTGTGTGTGTGTGTGTGTGTGTGTGTGTGTGTTTCTTTCCTGTGATTTTAGTGTATCTTCAAAGACTGTTGTATACAGCCGCAAACAGGCAATGTGAGTGAAACAAGTGCGAGTCATCCAAGTACAGCGTGAGGTCGGTTTCCATTTCATGCCACAATGCTTCATTGTAATACAGGATTTAATTTAAATCCAGTACCCCCCCAACTGTCACTGGCCTTCAACATGGTGTAAGTAGTGTGCTACAGTTGGACGTATTCCAGTGAAAAACTAGATTTGTCTCTTTCATGCTCGTTGTGTTTAATATCATAGTGTGTTACAGTTGGACGTATTCCAGTGAAAAACTAGATTTGTCTCTTTCATGCTCGTTGTGTTTAATATCATAGTGTGTTACAGTTGGACGTATTCCAGTGAAAAACTAGATTTGTCTCTTTCATGCTCGTTGTGTTTATATCAGATTTAATGAGTGTGCGCGCACGTGTACACACACACACACACACACACACACACACACACACACGCACACTTACACACACACACACACACACACACACACACACACACACACACTTACACACACACACACACACACACACACGCGCGCGCGCGCGCGCGCGTGCGCGGACGCACACACATCGTTTCATTGAGTTCATTTAGTATCTATATGTATGTATGTATATAGATAGATAGATAGATAGATAGATAGATGGATGGATGTGTGCGTGTGTCTGTGTGTGTGTTTTGTGTGTGTATAGAGACAGACTTTTTGTGAAAAGAGAAGGAGAAAAAGAGAGAGAAGAGGGGGGAGAGAGAGGGAGGGAGAAAAAGAGAGAGAGAGAGAGAGTAGTACTGGCTAAGATAAACAAAAATATAACGGCCACCAGATTACTCAAATGCAGAAAAGAACATGGAAAATTATATTAAAAAAATCACCATAAATTACCACAATCCCAACAATTTATAATGTACGTTTTGTTGGAAGTTCGATATTACAGATAATTGTATACAAGCAAATAACATGGATTACAGTACACGTACACTGTACAGAGCAGTCAACATCAACGCAAACAAATGCTCTCTCTCTCTCTCTCTCTCTCTCTCTCTCTCTCTCTCTCTCTCTCTCTCTCTCTACTCTACACACACACACACACACACACACACACACACACACACACACACACACACACACACACACAAAGACAGAATGAAAGAGAAGGAGAGACAGAGGGAGAGAGAGTTATGAAGAGAGGAACAGGCAGAGCAGAGGGAGAGCCGAATACAAGCTGAAAGCAAGCCTGGCATCTCTGAGAGCGCCAGGACAGGACTGGAGACTTGGAACTCGGCTTTGAAACAAACCTTACGTGGAGCAGCTGTTTTTAACTTCCCTCACCATCCCCTCGTCCTTTCCCTGAAATTCAAATATGAAAACAAAACTGCTGCTTAACATTTCAGAGAACGTCCATCGCATCAGCAACTATTGAGGTTGATTTGGTACAAATGACTGAACCGTTATGTTTCGTTTGTACTTTCAGAGCATTGTAGATGTGTTGGCGTCTTTATTTGACGGAAAGATTTGATGTAATTTTGTTCTTGTATGAAAAAACAAAACTGGAACGGGGAGAGTGATGGGACGTTTGACTCCAGGTTTGCCAAAATGATGTCAACTCCCCGACTACTCTGAAACTGGTTTGACTCTGGGACTAAACATAGAATCTGGTCAGTCACCCGTGAGATGACATGGAAGAAGCAGCGGGATGGAGGGGGGTGTATTTGGGTCAGTCTGCATCGCAAACTGTCGTCTGGAAAATGTCTTTTTCCTCTTTCTTGTGAGCTGTTTAGTATTGACTGGTGCAAAACTGAAGTCAGGATCGGTCATGTTGTTGTCATCATGAACACGGTGTTAAGAGTCAGCAGGTAAAAAGAAGTTGCCTAAAACTTACTTGCTCAAGTTGTTTAGGCTGTAGTTCTGCAGTGGTGCAGCCGTCTTCCGGAACATGGCGGTATTGCGTGCTAAACTTGCTGTCTCTGTTCCAAGTTGTTTTGCTACTTGGATTTGATGTTTTATCCCTTTAGAAAGATGGTGCGACTGCTCTCTCTCTCTCTCCTCTTCTTTCTCTCTGTCTCTCTCTGTCTCTCTGTCTGTCTCTGTCTGTCTGTCTGTCTGTCTGTCTGTCTCTCTCTCTCTCTCTCTCTCTCTCTCTCTCTCTCTCTCTCTCTCTCTCTCTCATCCGAGTTGTTATCAGCTCACGAGTCAGAAGAAGCACTTTCCGGTCACTCAGTCAAAATTCGTCAATTTTTCCCTCATTATTTTGCTAAGGACTGTCAATAATTGAGATGATAATATCCTTGAAGAAGACATTACTCTGTTCCATTTCCTCTGCCCTTTGCTCGACGTGTTACCTTTTTTCTGTAGACTTACCAGGGTTTTATGTGGAAACCTCAGTAGCAGTACATTTACAGCACAGTGAAGATTCCCCAAAGAGACAGACACAGAGCAGCGTTTGTGACTGTTGTCAGCCTGGAGTTAACTTGACTGCGCTTTGTGAATGTGGAAAAAGTAACGTTGAGCAGCTCAAGAAGCAGCGTGTTTTGACCACAGTTTTCACTCATTCCGACCTGTCTTCTGACCTAAAAGAGAAAAGATTACAATCAAATGCAGACAGGAGGAGGGACAGGAGGATTGGGGAGGGGGGTGAGGAAGTGAGGAGGGTTGGGGAGGGACTCACAGCTTACCGTTACTGATGTCGTCCAGATAGTGTCAGAGCTGAGCTGCAAGTTTGACAATATCAACGCAACTTTGACCTCTCTGCATGACAGGTCTCAGTGATCATGTGACCTCTCTCAGAGAACAGAGTTCGGATCTCCAACAAAGGGACGATCGTCTGTCCAAGGAAAACAGAAAGCTGACAGATAAAGGGGGCGTGCTTAGACAATGTCGAGTGATGGTCATGGATGAACAATCTGCTGTTCTATGGCAGTCTTCATACCAACAGCAAAGAAACCAGGCGACAACGTGAAGTCGGTAGTAAAAGAGTGTTGAGGGACAAACTGGACATAGACGGAGTGTACAATTTAATCGTTCGCTCCGAATGAAAGGAAGAGGTAACTAACCCATTACAGCCAAGTTTACTTTCTACATGGTCAGAGGCAGAAGGGGAAAAGGCTGAAAGGGTCCGACATCTCTAATAATGAGGAAGATTGTTCAAAATTTATCAGACATTCAAAGAAACCTCTTTCCACATTTAAAGAAACCAACGAGTAAAAAAAGCATTGGTTGTGTTTTCATCATTTGATCGCCAGCGGGAAATGATTTCACTTCAACCCTGTTTATATGTGCATATGGTAATGGTCCACATACATCAGCCACATTCTCCAGTTCTTTCCCATCTCAACACCGTGTGACCCAGTGCAGTGCTGAGAGAGAAGCTGTGGGAACCAGTGACATCACTATGGCAAACAGCGAATTTTTGCTCGCAAAACTGACTTATTCTTTTACCATGGTTAGGATCATTGAAGGAGAAGAAGGTCCCAATGAGTGGTGCAGATCCGGATTAAAGATCAGATCCAGGATTGTTCAATGAGGTTACGACAAACTTCCCACTGAACATAAACACTGTGATGATACAGATATTAATACAGACTGATGGCTATCTATAAAATAGTACAGCTTCATGAAATATCAAAACTTTTGTGAAAGATGTGAACATTGACATTTTGCATTTTCCGATATTTTATCTCAAGAAAGACATGGAAAGTAACTTGTTGTTTCATATTTTCGATTGCTCACTCTGATGAGAAAACAATTTTGTTAGCGGATCCCGGATTCGTTCGACGTTGACAGAGGTCAGCGCTCTTTCCATGCCCTTCAACTCTGTGAACTCAGCATCCGGCGGCGCATACAGTCAGTGGACAGCCAGTTCCAAAAAAAGGTGTCAGGGCGTGCAGATTCAGTATGTCTGTCTCATTCTCAACTGATGAAAGCATACAAGTGTAAATAGAAAAAAAAATCCATTCCGTGTTTGCATTTAAGTGGTGTGCATACTGGTGACACCAAATTCTCCCTGGTTGTTCACTCTGAGAAATGTAAAGAAACGATAGGAAACAATAAAACTGACAAACAGGGCAAAGAATGAGAGAAGGCATTAGATTAGCAGACATGAGAAGGAGAACCAAGGAAGGGGAGGGGGATTGGAGGCAGGGCGCCAGGAAGTGAGGGGATACAAAAAGGAGAAGGTGGACAAACACAAACCACAAACAATAAGGACACCAGAAAACAAAACACACAACCAGAAACAATACGGACACCAGAAAATAAACACAAACCAGAAACAATAAGGACGCCAAAACATAAACACAAACCAGAAACAATAAGGACGCCAGAAAATAAACACAAACCAGAAACAATAAAAGGACACCAGAAAACAAACACAAACCAGAAACAATAAGGACGCCAGAAAATAAACACAAACCAGAAACAATAAGGACACCAGAAAACAAACACAAACCAGAAACAATCGCTGGTGGACGCTGTCTCGGAAAGCCCTTGATCTTGTTTTATGACAAGGTCTAATCGCATTCATCACCGTTCTCGGTCATGTGACAATGCAGTCTGTCCAATCAGTGAGACTTCATTGATATGCACAGACGGTTGCTTCCCTTTGCCTTCCCGCCTTTTGCCTCGTCAGGGCTACAACACCGGAGCAGGCCTCTGAAGGCTTATTGAACGGGGACAATGGGAGTGGTAGGGAGAAGGGGATGGTGGAGAGAGAAGTGGGGAGAAAGGTGCAGAATTGATAAGCAGAACCAAAGAAAGAAGAAACACAAAAGCGGGATAGTAATACTGCCCAATGGCATGAAACTTTGTCAGTGTAGTATGAGTTGTCACTTTTTTCCTCTTGTTTCAAGTACATGTATGTTACTAAACACTTTGTACGGTATACAATTGTGCATTCACAGTGCCCATGTAATTCATTCCACGTTTTATCGCAATGTCATTATCATAATGTGATATAACGGGAAAATTTTTGAATAGATCAAATGAAACTTTAAGCAATTTTATGAACATAGAGACACTTAATCAATATTACACTGAATTTTTTTTTCTTTTTTGTAAGATACACATTAAGGTTAAAATACTGCCTGCAGTCTGGTTAGCGTTTGATGTCAGGAGGCTACAAGTTATGTGCGATCTGTGTTCTCGATGGAAGTGTCAAGAAGAACGTGGATGCTTCAAGTTTAGTTTGAAGCTATTGCTGTCAGCCTCAGTGTACAGGCATTCATTTGTTTCTCTTTTTGAAAACGCCAGTTAAATCCTAGCGAGGAAGAAAGTTAAGGAACTGGCTTGGCGCAGCTTGGCGCCAGTTAACAACAACATCGGGACAAATTGCTACCAGAAAATTCTTTTCAGCTGAGCACGCGTGTTATCCTGGTTGAAAATCCATGACGTGCTAGGATCCAGGGGGGTTGAGAAACCTCCATACAAAGTATGAGTGGGTGACATTCCCGTTTACAGTCCCAGTAAAGACAGTGAAATTGCGCTACAGGCTATAGAGCTGCGTTCCTCATTCTGCAGTGAGGTAGCACGAAACCCCGATGGACGGGAGACTCTGAAACTGGCCTCAGAGTTTGCGTTCATTACTGTCTCGAACACATCTCTGCCGCCAGTTTTAAGAATGTGTGTTATTGCTGCATGCATCTGTCAGAAAGAACTGGAACGGAAAACCACATGTGACGAATGCCTACAGGAAAACCACAAGGCAGGTGACTGTGATAATGACATGGTGTGTAAAAACTGCCCAGCTGCTGTGAACCTAACAGCAGAGAAGGAAAAAAAAAAGTATCAGCTCTGAAGCGTCTGCTGAACAACACGGGGGAGAAGGGAGGTCGTATCATCCAAATGAAACCCCGAGGCAACAAAGGATGATGACAGTGCGTTTCTAGAACAAGGAAACCACCATCCGCTGTGGCGCAGTGCTTAGTGTTGCAGGTGCCCTGCTTCGACAGTTGGAGCGCCTGACTCCCACCAGAGCCGTTTATATCTAGAGCTGAGTTTCCTATGGGCTGAACCGCAGAGTTGAGTTAGACGCACTTAATTGATACGTCTCTGAGAGAGCTCCTCAAATGTTCTGACCAACACAGAAGGTGTCTGTTTTTCCAGGCTAGGTTCACGCTGAGATGTATTATGAAAGTGAACAGAGTACACTAGGTTCACGCTGAGATGTATTATGAAAGTGAACACAGAGTACACTAGGTTCACGCTGAGATGTATTATGAAAGCGAACACAGAGTACACCCAGGCTAGGTTCACGCTGAGATGTATTATGAAAGCGAACACAGAGCACACCCAGGCTAGGTTCACGCTGAGATGTATTATGAAAGCGAACACAGAGCACACCCAGGCTAGGTTCACGCTGAGATGTATTATGAAAGCGAACACAGAGTACACCCAGGCTAGGTTCACGCTGAGATGTATTATGAAAGCGAACACACAGAGTACACCCAGGCTAGGTTCACGCTGAGATGTATTATGAAAGCGAACACAGAGTACACCCCAGGCTAGGTTCACGCTGAGATGTATTATGAAAGCGAACACAGAGTACACCCAGGCTAGGTTCACGCTGAGATGTATTATGAAAGCGAACACAGAGTACACCCAGGCTAGGTTCAAACTGAGATGTATTATGAAAGCGAACACAGAGTACACCCAGGCTAGGTTCACGCTGAGATGTATTATGAAAGTGAACACAGAGTACAGACGTGTCACGCAGCGTCAGATCAGAATGAACTTCACAATATCATCTCCATAAAGCTCATCCTCATCCATCAGCATCAAGTGTCAATGTCTGTAGCTCGTCCTGCCCTGCTGTCATGGTGACATTAGTGTAGATTCCCTTACCACGTCAGTGCCCTGGTGAGTTTGTTGCAAGGTCACCAGTAGCGGCTAACCGATGGGAATTGTCGTGAAGTGGATGTGGTAGCACCCTCAAAAGGTGACGCTCACCCATGTTGGTTCTGCAATTAAGCAGTTATTGTCATCAGTAAGAGGCTTAGTAGATGGTGACCTGCGTTTCTTTGATCAGAACAGGCATCAGCATGGCAGTATCTTCTCTGATAAGTTGCCTCATGACGCCTTGTCATTGCTACCCATAGAGTGCTGGTGCTGTGGTAGGACAAGCTAGAGTGTGGCTTGGGACAGACAGACAAAATGAGTGGTGTGAGGTGGTGCCATTGAAGTGCAGCATAGAAAATGAGACAGCAAAGAACCAGCAAGAAACGTAGATGGACCTTTAACTATGTTTGAAACTGACCACAGATCTGTCTTTATTACTGTCCCTAACACACTCCAGCTGCCATTGAAAAAATTGAATGTTATTACTGCAGTCATCTATTGCAATATCCTAGAACAGAAATCATATATGACAAGTACCTGCAGGAAAACCACTAGGCAGCCAGCTGGGAAAATAACGTGGTGTGTAAGAGCTCCCTACAGCTAAGCCACTCATTGAATGTCTGCCTGGCGACAGTACAACTGACAGCAGTTTAAAGCTAACAACAGCCCCAGGGCAGCACAAAGCGGTGACAGTGTGCTCCTGGAACACAAAAGGTAGCACAGAGAAAGACAGAAAGGATACAGGCAAGGGTACCGGACATGGTGCCGGCTATAACTGCTTTGGGGATAAGAGAAACTGAAACAGATTGCAGTTTACTGAAGAAAACGCCAGTCAGTCAATGCTAAACAAAGAATGTGTCACAGTAGACAAGGAAAGGCAATGAAGATGTTTTTTTTTTGTCCGATGTGACTTCCACATCCTTTCAGAAAAAAGACTTGTATGACAAGAATGTTTTTGCAAGACGCGCTCGCCGAAGCCCTCAATAATGTAAATAACGTTTCTGAGCCCCAGGAGCGATGGTTTCAATCTGGTATTCTACAACAAGTTCTTGGATGTATTAAGACCATTGTTTACATCCGTGAAAAAATCTCTCTCGAGCACCGTGGACATTTTCGGAGCACTACCCTCCTTGTCAGAGAGATCATAATACACAATAATAATCATCACTCATGTGGACTGCATGCTGTTGAAGAACTTGGTCTGCATAGGATCAGCTCAAGATTCAAAAGCTCTGGTTCAGCCATTATGGAAACTGTTCAGTGCTGCATTCACAAAGGCGAAATGTTTGTCAAACTGCTGCCCTACTACTAAAAAAAAAAAAAAAGGCATAAGCCAAGATTTCCCACTATGTCCTATCTTCTTTATTCTTTATGATAGCTGATTAAATACTGACTATTAAAAAAATTGTGAAGTTTTCCAAAGGATTGACTCGGTACCTAACGTTGACGAAAGAAACATATCCAACCTTTCCAAATTAACTTATTTTGCAGACGAGACAATACTGACTCATTATACACAAGCTAATAAGGTAGCCATAAAGATTGTAGTGCACTGCGAAGATTAATCTAGCCTGAAGTTAAATATTAACAGCAAGCCGAAAGCATGGTTATCATCAGAGAAATGTAAAACATGCGGTGTTCAGAATATGAGGTTGCGACAGGAATGACAATCTCAGGCGAATGAGGAAGGACAGGGAACTAAAAATTGTGAACAGTCCACCAACAACTCTCAACACGTTGCTAAAATGTCCTCATCAAAGGAGCCGGTGTCTGTATCTCTTAGCCCTGGTTGACACCAGCAAACATTACGAAAGTAGCTTAGAGCGCTCTCTGTCTCTCTCGGTGTCACTTTGAAAATCCCTCTTGGCGTCGTTTTGAAAAAAGTGCATGTCCTCCTAAGTGCACAGTATAACACTTCGATCACCGAATAGACAAGTCAGCTAACACACTCCATTTCTTGTCCGACCAAATAAAAAAAAAAATGATGTGGAGGGATTGGATAATGGTGTTGTACTTCTGTCTGTGAAACATACAGTGACATAATTTGAAATATCTGTACATTGAGGCTAGAAATCACATGTCACACGCCGAATCTGTTGGTGCAGTTAATATAATAAGGATACCTCTCTCTCTCTCTCTCTCTCTCTCTCTCTCTCTCTCTCTCTCTCTCTCTCTCTCTCTCCCCAAATTTAAAACAATGTCACATTATTTGAACTACCCACTTATTTATTACTCACATTTGAGACTGGAACTGAAAAAAAGATCGGGGGCATATCATCATCATCATCATCATCATCATCATCATCATCATCATCATCATCTTCATCGTCGTCGTCGTCGTCGCGGTCGTCGTCGTTGTCATCATTGTCTGTTGGATGGAAGGCCTATTGTGGGACACTGCGCCAGAATGACTTCCTTTGTTATGGGAAATCAGGAGGAGGGAAAGGAGGCAGGGGGCTAGACCCGTCCTTACAAAATTCCCTGTTATGGGTTGTAGTGGGAGGAAATGCCTTATAGACCATTTCTCAGATTACTTCTCCACTGGGGATTAAGCAGAGGGGGGGAGGGGGGCAGTGAGGGCGGGGGTGTACTGGACCTGCCTCAAAATAGCTCCCCTGTTGAATGAGTGTGTGTGTGTGTGTGTGTGTGTGTGTGTGTGTGTGTGTGTGTGTGTGTGTGACGGTGGGGGCATCCTGGTCCTGCTCCTGTTGAGCGGCAAGAGGAAGGAGGGGAGGGGCATTCTTGACCCTGTCTGAGAAATTCCCCCCCCCCCCCCAGTGCTGGTGGTGGTGGTGGGGTTAATCGTGGTCCCATCCCCTCAAAAAAGAGGTAGTAGGGCATACACCCTCCCCCCACCCCCTTCTCCGCCAAGTCCTCCTGTTGGATAAGGTACTCATTCTGAACCTGTTCCAAAATGACTCCCGGGAGTCAATCTAGGAGAGATGACCTTTTACGGTGTGTTGCACCCTTTAATGACGACAATGGCTCCTTAGTTGTGGGGCCAACATGATCGAGCGGCCCACTCTGGAGGATTTGACATGTCCATCCAAAGACAGTCCATGAGGTTGCCAATCTGGACCATATCAACCATAATTCACCATGGGCAGAGATGGGAGGAAATTGAAGCGGAAGTCACGACAAGCGCAATGCATGACGAACGTCAGAGTTTGATATTCTATTCATGCAGATCGATAAGAACGATGATGGCGATAGAATCATGATGGCGATAGAATGATGATGGCGATGAAAATGATGTTGTGGAGTTCCACTCTACTTGACAGCGCTCTAAGCTACTTCCGTAATGTTTGCTGGTGTCAACCAGGGCTAAGAGATACAGACACCCGCTCCTTTGATCAGGACATTTTAGCAACGTGTTGAGAGTTGAGAATGCTCGGGATAAACCCGGGATAGAACCTGAATGCTCCCACACCTCCCTCCCAACTGCCTCCCCCCCTCCCCGTCCCCACCTCCATTCCCACCCTACCTCCGCCTCCGATCATACACGAGAGAGAGAGAGAGAGAGAGAGAGAGAGAGAGAGAGAGAGAGAGAGAGAGAGAGAGAGAGAGAGAGAGAGACTTCGGCATACACATATCCCCTCTCTCTGCTATTCCTCCTCCTCCTCCTCCTCCTCCTCCTCCTCCTCTTCTTCTTCTCCTTCTTCTTCTTCTTCTTCTTCTTCTTCGTGTGCGTGTGTGTGTGTGTGTGTGTGTGTGTGTGAGAGAGAGAGAGAGAGTGTGTGTGTGTGTGAGTGTGTATGTGTGTGTGTGTGTGTGTGTGTGTGTGTGTGTGTGTGTGTGTGTGCGAGCGTGCGTGCGTATGTGTGCGCGCGCGTTTTGGAAAATCCAATTCCCATAATGGCTCCCCAGATGGAGGGGCTAGGCCTGTTCCGGAACCCGTCCCAGAGCGACTCACCTGTCGGAGAGGTTGGTCTGTTCTGAAACTCGTCCCAGACTAACTCTCCTGTTGGAGGAACGGAGAGGCTCTTCGGGAACCCATCCTGGAAATGATTCGAGTGATTGGGGCTGGTCTCTAACCTGTCCCCGAATGACTCCTGTATGGGGGAGGAGGGGCTGTTCCAGAACTCATCTCAGAGTGACTTCTACGGTGAAGTGGGGATGGAGGGCATTCTGGGTCTGCCCCAAACTGACTCTCCTTTCACCTCAGTTCATGTCCTCAAGAGTCGTTTCGGTGCAGAATTAGCTCCAAAACAACTGCCTGAAAGTATTCAGGAATGCGCCAGATTTACTTTCCACTGCCATGAGGCGAAGTGGCGGGGGGTGGGGTGGGGGGGTGGGGGACAAAACATCTGGCGCATTCCTAGAATAACTCCCAGAGAGTACTTTGGAGCAATGTTTTTGCAACAAAACCACTTGTAGCTAGTTAGCTTGTGGCTAGTAGGGAGTCGTTTTGAGAGGCAGCCCAGAACAGTCCTTTTTTTTCAGATTGATTTGTTGTGTATTCTTCAAGCCTTAAGTGCGAGTTGCATCAGAGAAGATTAGTTGTGAGGCAGGAACAGAACAGTCTCACCGTCCATCTTGTATATGCCCAACCACCCTGAAGAAAAAGTGGTTATGCAGTGCGTTCCAGTTTCGTCAGAGAATGGGTGCCATTTCTCATCAGCAATGTGTAAAGTAAACGCAGAGCAAAAGGGAACTGGGCACCTCCTTCACTCTGTTGATCCTATAAAAGTTAAACTGGAAACTCAATCCAAATATATACATCACTAGGATGCAATAAAGTCGTAAGTGATCGGAGAGGGAGGTAGGGTGTGGGAATGGAGGTGGGGACGGGGGGGGGTACAGTTGGGAGGGAGGTGTGGGAGCATTCAGGTTCTATCCCGGGTTTATTGCCCGGGGACGGATTAGGCACCATACTCATTGTGCTGCTGTCATTTCGTGACCCCAAAACATTATCTGGATGTATACTACATAACCTTAGTATGTGTGTGTGTGTGTTGGGGGGAATGGGATCATTCTAGTCATATCACTAATTAATTGTCTGCAATTGAATCGAGTTCTGCCCTCATCAAACGTCGCATTCTGAGCCAATATAGTATAAAGTATCGATTGCTTCATCCCTAAGTTTGGGAATGATATAATCATAGAGTGTGTTGGGGGGGGGATGGGGCGGGAGGGTTGGAGATGGGAAGGATAATTCTTTCCTGACCAAGAGTAACTTGATGGCAGAGCACTGGATACAGCCCTCAACGAGCTGACCTAAGGCAACTGAAGATGATTACACTTTTTGCTCTATCCATTTTTCACAGCCCGAATTAATCAAAAAGGCGGAGGAGAGAGAGAGGGGCATCACTCTGGCCCTGCCCTAGATTAACCTCCATGGAGTAGATCCAGGGTAAGAGTAGTATTGGGAAGGAAAGGGGGGGGGCAGTCTGGGGTAGTTCCAGAGTGACTCTTAGAGTAAACCCAGGGCAGGACCGGACTGAGTCCCGGGAGATCAACTGGGAAAGGGAGGGGGGAGTGGGGAGGGGTGGGCGTTTCGGCGCGTTACAAAGGCTTAGTCAGTAGGTGGTGTCCTTAAAGGCTGGATCAGGACAGGCATCACTGAGCACAGTCGAAGTGACGTGGCAGGAGTGCGGGTGTCTCCAGCAGGATTGCAGCCTGAGAACTTGATAATGATTGATCCCTGCGATGGGACAGGATTGCAGCGTGAGAACTTGATAATGATTGATCCCTGCGATGGGACAGGATTCAGTGTAAGTCTGCGTGTCTATGTTATGAAATTTTCACAGGTGAAATGCTTGCCTATCTCTCTGACCTCTTCGAAATATGAATTCCTACACATTCCCTTCGTTCTTCCTCTGATGACCGAATTTTTCGAATTCTCTCATATAACAGAAAGCAGCACAGTACTAGAGCATTCTCACTTTCTGCGGCGATACTCTGGAATTCGCTACCGTTCCATCTACGTCATAACGCCTTCCTCCCGACATATAATTCTGCACTTCTAAAACTTATCTGTTTAAACGCCAGTTGCAGAAAACCACCTGAAATATTACAAAATTACTACGTGTCATTTGCACACTTCGCTTATGTATGAATGAGCTGTTCACCGTGTTATATAGTGTATGTGTTTATGTATGCGACATTTTGTCCCAGTTTGTGTGTGTGTGTGTGTGTGTGTGTGTGTGTGTGTGTGTGTGTGTGTGTGTGTGTGTGTGTGTGTGCGTGCGTGCGTGCGTATGTGTGTGTGTGTGTGTGTGTGTGTGTGTGTGTGTGTGTGTGTGTGTGTGTGTGTGAGACTTGTCAACGCAGAATTGCGCGCGTGTGCATGCGTGAGTTCATATGTGTATGTATCCTGCATATCTTTTATAGGTTTGATTTGTTAAAACTTGTAAAGCACCCTGTAGCACACATTGTCAGGATGGGCGCTATAGACGTTGTCCTCATCATGTTTATCACTACAAACCAGGGTGTGGCTGTGGACGGGGAGGCGGTATGAACGGCCTGGAACAATGTCACTCAAATGACAAATGAGACGCACACACAAATTAAGTGATCACTATTTATCAAACAGCCAGTGCCCAATCATCTGTATTCATCAAATTGAAAGATCGAAAAAACTGTTTTCTTTAATTAGAAAGTTAGTGAATCATGACGTAGTTTATCCAAATCAAAATACATGCATTTCATCTTTAGTTAAACCTTTTCTGGTAAAACCTTAAGAATAAGGACACACTAGTTCTGCGCAACAGACATTTTTTTCTGATAAGCATGAACCTTGATTTCTGAAACACCAACCTAACTCTGGTCAAAATAAATTTTTGGCGCCTGTCCCATTTTCAGCAGAAAGATTTTGAGCTGAAATATGTACACTGTTAGCTTGGTATGTGTTGAACCTGCTCCTTTACGTACGGTGTATGGATTTCCCAGTTCTGTGTTATCTGCAGTCGGCCAGCCGGACGAGTCGTACAAACTATTTCTGTTTTAACTCCACCCACACCTTCATGTCCCAGCCCCAGGCCACAAAGACGTACGTGCGTTTGCACTGAAGTCGTTACGTATGCTCGGACCTCATAACCCAACAACACAAGCTTTCCAAAACGATCATTTGTCATTGCTTTTGACCTTAAACACAGTTTATATACATGGGATGCTGAGAGAGAGAAAGAGAGAGAGGAGGGGAGGGAGAGAGAGTGAAAGAGAGAGAGAGAGAGAGAGAGAGAGAGAGAGAGAGAGAGAGCAGTAATTTTAAATAATATTTTGAAAAAGCACAGCGTGTGTTTGTGTACGTGTGCGTGTGTGTGTGTGTGAGGGGGGGGGGGGAGGTGCGTGCGTGCGTGTGGGGGAAAGGGGGGGCAGAGTGTGTGTGTGTGTGTGTGTGTGTGTGTGTGTGTGTGTGTGTGTGTGTGTGTTTCGGATGCGGACATACGCTTTGTGTATGTGAGAGGGGGGGAGGGGTACATATGTGTCTGTCTGTCTGTCTGTCTGTGTGCGCGCGCGCGCGTGGTTCTGTACGTGTGTGTGTGTGTGTGTGTGTGTGTGTGTGTGTGTGTGTGTGTGTTGAAGTGCGTGTGTGAGTTTGTGCATGTTCACACATATATGTGTCTGTCAGTGTGTCGGAGAATGAATATATGCCATTGAACCTCTCCGTATGTGTTTGTTTGTGTGTATGCGTGTGCGCGCGCGCTTGTGCACTTCAGTTGAACGTCTATCCACATAATGCGTTTTCGACAAAGAAACGTGTGTATTTGTGTCTGCATATGTGCGCGTGCACACCCATACACATTGTGTGCGTATGGGCATGTGTATGTGTGTGTGTGTGTGTGTGTGTGTGTGTGTGTGTGTGTGTGTGTGTGTGTGAGTATGTGTGTGTGCGTGTGTGTGTGTGTGCACGCGCGCTCAGGCAGACGCGGGCATGCAGTGTGTGTGTGTGTGTGTGTGTGTGTGTGTGTGTGTGTGTGCGTGTGTGTGTGTGGTGTGTGTGTGTGTGTGTGTGTGTGTGTGTGTGTGTGTGTGTTCACACGCATGCGTGTATGTGTCGATGTGTAACAGAGATGGATAATGAGAGCATGTGTTTTGAACTATTCACGTGCGCGTTCGGGTACGCGTGTGTATGTGTGAGTGTGTGTATGTGTGTGTGTGTGTGTGTGTGTGTGTGTGTGTGTGTGTGTGTGTGTGTGTGTCTGTCTGTCTGTCTGTCTGTCTGTCTGTCTGTCTGTCTGTCTGTCTCAGTATGCGTATCTCTCTGTGTATGCGTGTGTGTATGTGTGAGTGATTAGGTGAGTGTAGTAGTAGTAGTACTTTTCTTTAACGTCTTTTCACTAATGTGATATTAGACGAAGAGAGAGAGAGAGAGAGAGAGAGAGAGAGAGAGAGAGTGTCTTATGTAGGCCTATTCATGCATGCTGGAATGCGTGTTTAAATGTTGTGTGCATAATATAAGACAATATTAATAATTCAGCATTTTCACATTGGAGTAACTGTCTAACTGGACTACAAATTAAAGAAAAGATAACTTTAAAAGCGAACTCTAAGTCAAGGAAAATATCCGAAAGAGACATGCCTGATAATGACGGTAAGTATGCTTGAAGGGGCAAACAACAAACAAGACATGAATGCTAGTTAATCTTTTCTCGCCACAAATACATTTTGCGTTATTACTGTACTTGGTTTTTAAAGCATCAAGTTTTATTCTATAGTATACAGAAATAAAATTTCTGTATTGATGCAAATTACTTATTTTAATATTAGGGTTATTAATAAAGCTTTCAAAACATAACAGCTGAGTGTTATTTGCATTAATAGCTAGACCTTGTTGATGTTTTTTGCTTCCTGAATCGACTATAAATTGTTTGTTTTAACATGTTATATCCCTCTTGTAAAGTAAGATGCAAATATAAAAGCGTCACACTGAGTTTTCATTCCTAGCACCTCTTTTTGCTTTTCTGTCAACAAGTTCATTGCCGAAAATACCACAATGTGAGGGAATCCAACAGAATGTGACTTCCGTTCCTTTGCACATTAATACATGAATAAGATGACATATTTCCTTTAAAATGGGATTATTACTGAGCGAGTTAGAGAACTTTATAGACTGTAAAACAGACATCGAATCGACCATAAAGACCACTTTAACAATTGAGTGTGGTAAATCAATTAAATAAGATAAAGCCATAATAATGGCTACCATTTCCGCAACATAAATTGATCTGTGCTTTCCAATATAATAAGTCTTTTCCACTTTTAGTGAAGGTATTACAAAAGCAGAACCTGCCTGATTAGTATGTAACAAGGAGCCATCAGTGTATACTTTAAGATGATCTGAATATTTATTTATAGTATGCATTTTTACTGTATATGACAAAATATTTGGTTGATCGTTTTTACTAACATCTGTATAATCGAGATCAAAATTTGCTCGGTTCCTTTCCCAATCAGGAAGAGAATTAGATGTCGTTTTCAACAGAGAATCAAGGCTGATGGTGGATTCTTCCAAAAGATCTGCTGTATAGGAACCAATGGTGGAAAGAGACACAATCGATTGAGCTCTTTTAGGATAATGAGACTCGGGCTTCACAGTAATTTCAAAGCTATTCACGTCTTCATTTGAAGAGCATTTAAGTACATATTTCGAAACAGCCAATTTTCTGTATTCGTCCAAGGATAAAACATCAAGTTCACTATAAGTTCGCATAGTAGATGCATGGAAAGGAACACCAAGACACAGTTTATAGGCCTTGCTATCTATACTTTGCAATTTTTGTAACAAATATTTAGAGCACACTGAAGAATGCCTCTTGTGCATAAGATAGTTTAGATCTAATCAGAGATGTCACTAAATGCTTTAAGATTTTTGCATCCTGACACCAACTTTGCTGGCTAATAATTTTAGGAAATTAAGGGTTTCCTAGCTTTATTTAAAAGATATTGTATATGATAATTCCACGTTAGTTTAGACGTCAAATACACTCCCAAAAATTTGACTAAAGATTTATATTCAAGAGCTACGCCATCCAGTTTGAAATAAAGGCAGCTCAGTAGGAGGCTGCACCATTAATAAATAAACCATATATGTTTTTTTCACTAGAAAATATTACCCGTTATTAAACATGTATCTACCAAGACTGTCAAGATCAGCTTGATATAGTTTTCTGTAATAGTTTATTTCACGTTTAGTTGTGTTTTTTTCTCAATGAAGTATTTAACCATATGCATAAATCATCCGCATATTGTACTACTGTAACGTGTTTGCTTACATGTTTCGGAAGATCGCTCATCAGAATATTAAATAACATTGGAGCTATTACTGAGCCTTGTGGAATGCCCATTTGCAATGATTTAAAACCAGAATATATATTTTCTACCCTGACTTGCAGGGATCTATTTTGTAGGAATTCTCTGATATAATAATAAAGATTGCCACTCAAACCAATTGTCTTTAACTTAAATAATAATTTCATATGCCAGACACTGTCAAACGCCTTTTTCACATCGAAAAAGGTAGCTAAAACACTTTTTCGTCTAGCGAACTGATATTTAATTTGTGTTGTTAATTTAACGATGTGATCAATTGTTGACCTACCTTTCCGAAAACCAGCTTGGTTATGTGGAATTATATTATTTTTATTACAGTAGTGAATCAGTCTATTCAACACTATTTTTTCCATAACTTTTGAAACATGGGAAGTCAAGGCTATTGGCCTATAACTGTTGACATTTGTAGCAGGTTTACCTTGCTTCAAAACAGGAATAATAATCGACTGCTTCCAGACTTCTGGCATACTACACTAGACCAAATTTTTTTTAAAGATCGTCAACAGAAAATAGATGAAATTATCTGGTAAATGTTTTTATCATTTCGTTCGAAATCGCATCTATCCCTACCGACGAGGTTTTATTAGCTAACGAAGAAAGGGCATCATTAACTTCATGTATAGTTATAGGGGCATTAATATAATGATCATTATTAGAATGTGGCTCATTAAAAGCATTACTTTTTTCTTCTATTTCTCTTTGTCTTCTGTATTGTGGCAGAAGACTTTCTGTGCGCATGCTCTTAGAAAAAACTATCAGCAAATGCTTCCGCCTTTTCCTCAGAAGTTGGAAAATTATTATTTTCCAGTTTAACAGGGTACCGAGGAAGATTAATTCCTTGTTTTACATCTCTAAATTTTTTCC
>JADBJO010008161.1:0-7500 GCA_016801955.1 Conus betulinus | reverse complement strand
CCCCCCCCCCCCACCCCCCGCCCTCCACACACACACACACACACACACACACACACACACATACACACACACACACACACACACACACACACACACACACACACACACACACACACACATACACACACACACACACACACACGCACACACAGTTACACTCCAACATTGATACACCCATGTGTCAATCCTTATTCTACATTTCATCGTCAGCACTTCCTTTTGATTTTCTTGTCCATTCCTGCTCTAGCATCGTCCGAAAACCCTGAATACCAGTTAAAAAAAAATCATTCAAAATATGAGCACTCGGGTAGATAGAAAATTCAGTAAACATTTTACATTTTTGTAAATTAATCGTAGAAGTGTCACACACACAAATATAGTTCAAACAACACTGTTTGTGTCTTACAAAAATCCGCAGATGTTAACATTGTATTGTTCTGAATCAGTAGGACAAAGACTTAAGATACAGAGTCTCTCAAGCTGTCTCCTTTCATTTTCCCCACAAACTGTATATTGGTATTTTTCTCGTACTTATATTTGTTTTAGCATTCTTGTAAACACTGTCACGCGTGGAGCCGTATTTGCATTTTGCATTAACAGAAGTGGAACGTTGAAAATGACCTATTAAATCAACTGCCCTGTCTGTAGAATGCTGGTGTGTTGATCAGAAATAAAACATGCTTTTGAAAATGTTAAAAAAAAAAAAAGTACAGTGTTCACATTTCCATTGCGCTTATGATAAACCAATGCAGAATTCCTATGACCTTGGACAACTCCCAAACATGAATAAGGCTTCTTTCTCAGTAAAGAAAATAAATTCTAAGTGAAAACGAGACGATGAGAGACTCTGAGCTGCATTTAAGTCAAGAATCAGCTGGATCTTAATGATTTCAGAAGCATTTTATTCCAGTTTAGTTTTGAATCAGGGTTTGGCGGCTCCCACTTCTGTACCCATGATGGTAGGTATTGCTACAATTGTTCCTGTGTGGTTTAATAATTTCTTCACTTTGGAACATTCGCCTGTAATATTTTTAGGGTAAGACAGAAGATGGTTCGTTTACAGTATAGCATTTGGTGACAAGTGGAACTACTTTTTGCAGTAAATATCCATGATCCTGCATATCGGGCGTGTTGAGCAGCATTTTCCGTTATGTCTGTACTTAGAATATGACAAAGTTTCAAAACCTAGTCTCTGATTCAACTTTCTTTTTTTTTTCGTTTCAGATCCGCTTCATTTTCAATACAAACAAGTTATGTGTGGATGACCAGGACTTTACACAGAAAGAAGCTTTTTAAGAGACTAGATTGTCCTAAGTTTGTGTAAGCCAAGTTAATGTATTACACAAAAGGGTGAGCAGTACACAAACTATTCGGGTGTGCATTACGCGTAGAATATCAAAGCGTGTGGTTTTGCCGGTTAATGTGACAGTCAAATCTATCAACCTTTCATCATGAATGGAACTGCGTAGACACACACATACACACGCGCGCACGCGTACTTACGCGCACGCACACACACACACACACACACACACACACACACACACACACACACACACACACACACACACGCACGCACGCACGCACGCACACACCACACACACACACACACACACCACACACGCACACGCACACACACACACACACACGCACACGCACACACACCACACCACACACACACACACACACACACACACACACACACACAACACACGCACACACGCACGCACGCACGCACGCACGCACGCACGCACGCGCACACACACACACACACACACACACACACACACACACACACACACACACACACACTCACACACACACACACTGTTCAATGTGCGTACGTATATATTTATCCCACCCTCTCCTCCCACCACATTTTCTTTCTGTGCCGCATCTGAAGAAGTTGACTCAAACCCACGAAACGTTCGGGGGTGGGGATGGGGAGACTTATAACATATAGATGCTAGGAAATGGAGTCTGGCAGAAAGCACAATAGACAACAATGAAGAAATTCAACATCTGGCAAAAGCTGATTAACACATCCAGCGACTGTTCTCCAAAGTAACCAAAGCAATACTCAACACAGGTGCTAGGGGAATGATTCTTCAGTTGTCGTTCGTCAGGACTTCCTTCTGTCTCCAACCCTTTCCTTGAACGCGTCATGACTGAGGCACTTGAAGGTCAGGTCGGGACAGTCAGGTTTTGGAGGAAGATCATCACGAACCTTCTGTTGGCAGGCGCCTTCGATGGTCTGGATAGATAAAGAGAGAGATAGAGAGATAGATAGAGAGATAGGCAGACAGACAGATGCATAGATCGACAGATTCGTTCATGCACCTAAATTTACATTTACGTACACATGATCTATGCACACGTGTACACCTATGCATACTTAAATACAAATACATGCGTACTTGCATAACCAAAAGGCACATGGAAGTAACCAATCGACACAAGAGTGAAAAAGGCCAAGTAGATGGTGACAAAACTATATGCCACGAACAGAGCCTGTTACTCATGATGTCTGTCAGTATAGCCGACAAACACTGCTTCCAGTCCAATCTGTTTATAGTTAATATTACCCCCCCCCCCCCCCCCATACTTTCCCACCTCAGCCACACCTATCTCTTACACTCTCCTCTTCCTCCGCGTCCTCTGCCCTCTCTCACTCTCTCCCCCCCCCCTCCCCCCTCCCCCCCTGCAAACACGTCTTGGCATATTCTTAAAAAGCTTTTGTGCAGCAGATTTTTTTCATGCTTTGAACACGTTATTCCACCTGCCCAATTTACCCTTAGTCATTTTCTCTTTCCAAATTTTGGCTATCGCGTATATTTTGTTTCAAATATGAACTGAAAAAGGCAGGCTACCTCCTATGTTTACTCGGTTGTATATGTTTTGTTTCAAATATGAACTGAAAAAGGCAGATTGCTTCTTAGGTTAGTCAATTCTGTACCCGCCTATCTAATTATGTGGTTACATACCTCAGCAATATTTCACTTTTTTTCTGTTTTATATTCTAAAATCCTCGCCTACAATCTGGTAGCTTGTAAGCCATATCTGATTTAAATCTGCTGCTGAATATTTTCTTGTGGTTTGTGGCTGCTTGTTTTCGTTTTATGCAGAGAATATAACAATCGGCTGTATCTTTCAGTAACTTGGTTCGTAATCGTACCTCACTCAACAAGCCCATGTGGGAACCAGCCGAGGCCAATCTCTTCCAGACGTTCGCGTTTCTTCTCAGTTTGATACACTGGCGAAATACCTCACTGGAACAAGGGCGTAGGTTCTCATGAACATGTAGGTTCTGTGGAAGCTTGGAAACAATATGAGAGTTTCATCGTTTTATAGTGCCACGTTGAATACTTCCCCACTGTTTGTGAGAATGACCCACAATGCGACCGTCCACGTTGATTACTCCGGACACTTGCCGGCTGTTGTGGACAACACATCCCTTCGTGAAGATTGCATCACAGTTGTATTCGTGAGATGGACTTTTTGCCTTGGGACAATCCTGATAACATTGTCAGCGCAGAAGTAGAAAAACACAGTGCGCGTGATCAAAAACAACCTGCTATGGTTGCTGTTTCTGATTGGCGGGCCCGCTAACGTCATCAACATGGCAGTGTTCTGCAAACAGGGATTGAAAGATCGAGTCAACCTGTGTCTGTTTGCCTTGTCTTTAGCTGATGGTATGTATCTGACAATGGGAGTGCTGCACCATGGTGAACAACTGGTCATACAGTTTACTACAAAGGAAAGATTTGGTCCAATGTCAACTTTGTTAACGAATTTGAATTTGATAGTTCTTTACTTCCCTTTAGTTACGTGTCACTTAGCCTCTCTCTGCATCATTGCCATAGAGAGGTGTCTGTGTGTTTTTCAATCCACTCAAAGTTCACAGTCTGCTACGTACTAGAACCATGATAATGATCATATTTCTACTATCTATCCTGATGTTTGGTCTGTTTTTCGTTGTCACTTTTCGATATCGTATTGGTTGTGTGTATGACCCAGTATCAGGCGCAGTTGTCGTAACAGGTATTGAGGGGGAGTTCTACAGAGCACACAAAAAAGCTCATCGATGGTTTAGAAAGTTCTTTCTTTGTGTTGGTTTTCCTGGTGTGGTGATATTAACCGTGACAGTAACGACAGCCATGACGATCGTGAAACTTCGTCATGTAATGTCGTGGCGATCTAAAACTTCATCGTCACTCTCTCCTCGTGAAGTGGCCCTGACCAAGATTCTTGTTGGTAACTCCATCTTCTTTGTTATTTGCTCATCTCCAAGCGCTATAGATCGCTTCGTTTGGATCTTCTTCCCAGAAGTGAATCCTGGTCGCCGAAATCAAAATTTCTTCCTGGCTGGTATATGGTTTGGTGAAATGTTCGCTTATATCAACTCTACCTTCAACTTCGTCATCTACTATACCATGGGTTCTCATTACAGGGAAACATTGTGGGCACTGTTCAACAAAAAACTCACAGCTAAGGAAATAGCCTCCAGAATGAAAATGGTGGTGAAAAATCGACCATGAATTTGTAAACATATGACTTAGATTCTATGCATGTTACATGTCATCTATCGGTGAAGGTAGTTCTACAAAACTTCTTTAAACATTCTTTAATCTGCTTTACACAGACTGACTTTTGTTTGAAACCATTCAGCAGAGCTAATGTCAAAAGAAGCATCTGACGGAATATTTTTAACACCCAGTTACCAGCTCAGAGAGCACTGAGAAGTTCCAAGGTTCGGAACAGGATCTAGTTACCACCAAAATCTTGATGATGAAATGGGGCTGGGTATGTTACACACTGTGGGAGCCAGCATTTAACGCCACCCGTCAGACTCTGATCTAAATCCTGGAGAAGGAGGGGGGGGGGGGGGGGGGGGGGAGACCCCAGAGACACCAGGGGAAGAGACACAGAAGCGGAGTTTAGGAAGAAGGTAACCAGCTGGGTAGAGACAGACAGAATACCTCAGAGTCGAGCCCCCTAGAGAGATTTATCGTGAAGGTCTAGGGGAACGAGAATCCTGAATAAGCTGATAACAAGCGGGTGTGTAATTCTTTCTCTACACGTAGTTTGTTTCGCAAATGTGCATTCGTGTCTCTCTGTTCTCATATGTTTGGTCTGCGTAAGAGCAACATCTGATTGTTTCTTGCTGTATGTGCTAATTTATCTCTCTGTAGTCTGTTGAAGCAGATGTGTATTCGTTTCTCAAGCAGCTATATCAGCTGTGTCTTGAATCTGTTCCTCACGTTAGAAAGCAGCTCACACTTCCTGCTCCTGTTGTCACGGAAGACAGTATTATAATTAACTACCCTTTCAGGAAATAATCCATTGCTATGTTGGGCTGCGTGCCACCGAAATATACATAAAACATCGAGTCAAGCTCTTCATACTTGTGCTGAAGTTCTCTGAAGACACATTCACAGTTACAGTAAAGTCAGCATTGTTATGCAGCCTGTGTATTTTTGTGTTGTAATTTTAGAAATATGTTGAAGATTGTGTTAGATTCACTCTATGTAAAGTCCAACATTCTCATATTTATGTGTAAGTATAGAAATAGATTGAAGACGTCATGACCATCACAGTGTAAGCCCATGTTTACGTGGTGTCCTCTTATCTATGCAGTGGTGTTAGAAATGTGTACTGACTGTTACTTCCACAAGAGAAAGTCCAGTATTTCGGGTGACCTTACCATCATAGTTTGATTCCCAACTAAAGGGCTATGTTCCAGGGGGCATGCGGGGGGCGCGGGGAGGTCGTTGATATTTTTACAGCTACACACACACACGCACGCGAGCGCATGCGCAGAGAGAGAGAGAGAGAGAGATGGAGAGAGGGAGACCAGGAACGGGTAGAGAAAGAGTGAGAGAGAGAGAGACGCGAGTGTGGACACACACACACACACACACACACACACATACACACACACACACACGCGCACGCACGCACCACACACACACACACACACACACACACACACACACACACACACAACCCACACACACACACACACCACGCACACCACCCCCACACACACACACACACACACACACACACACACAGCGCGCGCACGCGGATGCGCGGGTCGCACATTCCATGTTTTCATGTTGGTGATGTAAAGGTGTACCGGATCAGACGTGGTAGATGTTCATTCCACAACAGAGCTTTGTCACCTAGATATGTAAGGACACGAAAAGTAGCTGTTCCTGCGGGAGTGCACATTTCTTATGGTGTTATTTTGCTCTGTGTTGGTGCCTTTTTCCCTGCTGTGGTTTTGAATTCATCAAATTTATAAACTTAACATCTTTATTTGCAAGCTGGTGTACTCAGAAAATATTCCGTCAACATACAATTCTTTTTAAATCACCTTTTGGTATCTTGACACAGTACCATTGCAATTATTGCAATGCAAATTCACTTTGAAGCATCCTCTAGAACTAAATTTGGTTAAGCAGCTCTTTGTCTGCCCCCAAACCCCCTCTCCGCCCCCAGGGCTTTTCACATGGATAAGAAAACACCGTGGGAAGGTTTTCAGAGACGGTCTGACTGAATAATGAAAGCTGAACCGTTGCCTCAGATGACTGTCGGACGATAGTACAGGAGGTTCTGTGTCAGAAGATTGACGTGCAGGTTCCGGGTGTACTAATCCGTCCCCGAAGATTAATCAGTCTTATCATCTTCGAATAGGTTCGCCAAATTTCAAAGCAGAACTCCTGGCATTTTTTTTTTCTTGTCATTTTGGTTGATCTGCCACTGAGTTTGTTCGATGCTTTTGTGTGTTGATTTTACGTCATTTTCATCAGTTCTTTATGACTTTAATGATTTGTTTTTAAATCAGACACTTAATCCATTGTATTCAAAGCAATGGACCAAATGACCACTTTTGTTTGGAGTCCCACGCATTGCGGGATTATCCATTATAAACAAGTTGATTGTCTAGCGATACAGAGAGCAAGAAACATTCAGATGTTTGCAATAGACATTTGCATTTTTGTAGAAAAAAAAATCACATCGGCAGTTCTTTTCCTTGTCTGATACAAGCTAATCTTTTTTTTAATTAAATATGCGAGGTCCTGGTAGAGCTATCAAATGTTTAGCGTTCCGATCATTTCAAAATTCTCCTGTCCCCCCAAAAATGTTGCAAGGGAATCAATTCCATGTGTAATGTCACACTGACAGTCGGATACATTTCACATCGTCATGAACAATATTTCTTCACAAAGAAGTTGCCGAAAATGTGTCGTCGTTTTTAGATGTTGAGTCAGTTTAGATAACATTTTCAGGTTGTAAATGTTGTTTTTAAGCTGGCTGTTCATCTTTTACATATCCTGACAGGTCGTTTCTGCTAAACCCTCTCCGGCCCCACCACCACCCAACCCCCAACCCTGTGCCTACCCTTCCTTTTTAAATGTTGTTCGGTTTCGTTTTTATTTTTCATTTATTCTACTGCTCATCATTATCTGCTGACAATTTTATTCAGGGTCTGAA
>JADBJO010008160.1:86089-96089 GCA_016801955.1 Conus betulinus | reverse complement strand
AAACTACCCCATCCAGCTGTATCTCTAACAACAGACGAAATACTAAAAGCGCTGAACATACTTCCTCTGAACAGGCAACTGGAATTCAACAAAGCATCATTTACATTTAGCATCTTGACAGATACTATGTCATCTTATATCAATGCCCTTTTTTACAAGATCGAACAGCTTTTCTGGTTCGACGACATTCCTTCTTCATTACCCATGCATTGATCTACATACAAAACAAGCCTAGCTTACTCTGGATCATATGTATGAAACTCACTTCCACCGAATCTACAAAAAATATGAATACTTTAAAACTTTTCAAGAAACATTTGCATAAAAACATTTTATCTCAATGATTTGGTTATTCGATTAAAGTGATTAGCGCAAAGTCTTCTGTGAACCATACTTTGAATACATCGTCTAAACATGTAATCTACTCCATTAAATTCGCCCATCCCCACTTCCACTCTGTCTGCCGTCCCTTTTCTCCCTCCCCCTACCTACTATTCTCTCCACCCCACCCCCCCCCCCCGTTCTTCTAACCTCTCTCTCTGTAGTTTGTTTATTTGTAAGTTTTCCTTCTGTTTCACCACCACCCAATGTCATTATCACTTTTATGAGCAGATCATGCTGTGTTAAATTGTCAGTATGAATGATATGTGTTGAAATAATGTATGTATGACAAGGACAGATTGTAAGACTAGGCTTTGGCCTAATATCTTCGTCCTTGCGTATTAAAGATCAATCAATCCAATCAATCAATCTCTCTCTCTTTCTCTCTCCATCCTTGCGTATTAAAGATCAATCAGTCTCAATCTGTGTGTGTGTGTGTGTGTGTGTGTGTGTGTGTGTGTGTGTGTGTGTGTGTGACGCTACAGACACATTTCTTTGAGGGAGAAAATTCACTGCGCACCGCATATCTCGTAGTGTTTGTACGCACATTCCGTAGAATTGGATGGTTTTTACAACAAAAACTGGGCGAACTTCACTGATTATTATACCATTAGTCAAGGGCATATCCAGGTAAACAGTCACATTCGAACACAAACCATTTTTCATGTGTGGAATGTTTCATATACGCATGTAGGCTAATTGTTGTTTACTTCATCAATAAAGCCAATTCATCATATGCATACAAAAGCCTTTTTTCTTTTTCTGTATAAACAATTATGCCTGTCTATGTATGCATTCTTCGAAAAAAATGAAATATTGTATCCTTAATCATTTTCTTAATCGCTTCGACAATATGAATTGTTCTCGAGGATTAACAATGTGAACAAATGATTTACTAAACTGCTCCAGTCTGTAAACAAAATATTGTTCACAAATTTCATAATTTACTTACACAACTGAGTAATTTTATTGTCAAACAAACGTTATTTATGCATGAAATGGTTATGCGTTTAAAGAATGCAGAACGAAGCCGGCAAACGATCAAGGGTTACCTCCCTTTCTCAAACACCCATGCACACACAGGCACTTTTCCCTTCCTTCGTCCCGTCCCCCTCAAAGTGCCTCTCATACCTGTGTGTGTGTGTGTGTGTGTGTGTGTGTGTGTGTGTGTGTGTGTGTGTGTGTGTGTGTGTGTGTGTGTGTGTGTGTGTGTGTGTGTGTGTGTGTGTGTGTGTGTGTGTGCGCGTGTATGTGTGTGTATGTGTGCGTGTATGCGTGTGTACTTGGGCACGAGCCAGTGTGTATGTGTTAGTGTGTGAAAGAGAGAGGGATAGGAAGAGCGATAATCGTCCACTAGCCTAATTCTCTCAATAACTGACTTAGTCCTGCAAATATTTCTTAATGACAGATCTTCAGAATACAACACTTACAGAAACGACCATTTTGTACATAAATGATAATTTGTCTACGCATAGAATGGATTATTAAAGTGAAGAAATCATCACATCTGTTAACCATGTATTATTTACAACATTGAGAGGATAATACATAATTGATTTACATAAATTCATGAGTAATATCATATCTATAGATTTATGAATAACAACTATCTGGGCAAGAAGCTAAAGCGCCAACCACTGCGGTATGTGCGTGGATCGTGCAGGCTTTAGCATATAGTTTATCTCGGAAGTAAGGTAAGGTAATTTTGTGTACAGCCCAGCCGACCACAAAGGGCCATATCTGGGCTGTCACCACATTAAGATCAACTAACAAGGCATTCATTCACACAGTTCTTTGAAATACATCTTCTAAAAACCCATCCGAAATTTTGCTAAAAATCTTTCCCACTGTAAAATCTCAGATCCGATGAAAAATGTTAATCTCTTTCAAGACTCTCAAAGATCGCGTCAGGCAGAACATCTCTGAACAAGGTTTTCTTGAACTCTGCTGTAAAACGTTTGTGTCTCACATCATGCAAGTCCAAACACTCTGAAAGAATATGTTTCATTGTGAGTGGAACATGACACGGATTGCACCATCACCTGAGGCAAGACCGCCTGCCGCCATGACAACCAGGGCTTAAAACAGGAGCAAACAACCACTGAAAGTTGGGGGGTCCAGAGGCATGCTCCCCCGGAAAATTTTTCCAAAAACCAAGTGTAACTCTACGCCTTTTGGCGCTTTCTGGACATAATTTCAAGAGATATCTAGAGCATAAAAATTGCTGTAAACACGAGTGCGATCCTCATGAGCTTTCTTCCCGCGACAACCGTAACACACTTCCCTTGAGCACAGTTTGCACCAAGCTAAACCTGGTGCAGTGACTTTGTGAAGAAAGTCTCCAATGACTTCTTCGTCAACTTTCTGAAGCGTCCACTCCAATTTCCACTTGTTTTTAATTGAAGAATCGTCAATAGTCTGACCTGCTTCAACAATGTCTGCGCGTTCCGCCATTTTGTTTCTTCCAAGAAGTCCGACAGGTAACTTCTTCCAAGAAAAATCAGGGGCCATAACTTGTGCGCCGTTGCTATAGACGTGTGCAAGCCGATCACGGATGCTTTGCTCCTTTCGTTTTTTTTTTGTTTTTTTTTTTTTTGTTTTTTTTTTTGTTTTGTTTTGTGTGTTAAACAGAAGTATGAATATCTGAATCCCTTAGTGAGGTCATAGGCCTATGAATTTATGAACTACATCAGAATTCGCTTTTGATAGAAGCACAGATAACTGAATCCCTTTGTGAAGTAATACACCAATCAGTTTCTATCCTGGCGGCCTGCCAGAAAGCTTATACACCAGTGAACATCGCGCAAGAGGCACGCCAGACAGGACGTCCCCACAAAAAAAACTGTGGAATGGACAGTGCCTTTGTGCACACAATGCATTATATATACGAACAGACAAGCAGACTTATTTACCCATACGATTTCGCTGTATTTTGTACACGTTTGGCGAAAACACGACGAATGTGATGAATTAAAAAAAAAAAAAAAGACAGAGTTCTTAAGCGGTAACTGAACTTGTGGTCATTAACAGTGGCTGGAGGCTTCGACCAAAGAGAGACAACTCTTGCTAACTTCTACGCCCAAAATCGTGTTCTGCAGTGTGCGTTTCTACGACAGCATGCCCTGTAACGTCGAAAAACTGGCGAGAGAGGTCATGAGCGTGCGCCAAAGTATGCTGATGAATCGAGTTTGAAAGTAATTTGTCTCAGAAAGAACCTGTTTTACCGTCGTCAGTCCCAGATCAGGTGGTTACTTCTTGCAAGAAGCGTCTGCACTGTGATGGCAGGTGAAACAAAATGAAGGACCGCCCCCTCTCGCTTTTGCTTTTACAGAAATTTGAAATTTGGTACACTCTCTTTGCATAAAATATGCTCATTTTCGTTGAAAAGTACACCAAAATCAGACTAGGCTAAACCTGTCTGGATATGTTTTGGTTATACTACATGTAGTTATATACTTAATAAAAAAAAATGTTATATACACATATGCTTTCTACTGGTTGAATAAACATCTTCTGCACAAATTAAACATTTTATACGTGTGAAATGAATTGTTACATACACAAGAACGAACACATGTCATTTTAAGAGGGTAGTGGACTAAATATGAATACTTTTTTATATCCTGCCATCTGGGCAAGAAAAAAAATATATGTACAGTAAAAAGCAAATTAAACAATATACATGTGGAAAAAAAATGCAACAATTCATTGCATGACAACTTTGTGAAGAAGAAAAAAGAAACCAATTAAGAAAACAAACAACCACAGCAAAAAAAAAAGAGAGAGAGAGAGAGAGAGAGAGAGAGAGAGAGAGAGAGAGAGAGAGAGAGAGAGAGAGAGAGAGAGAGAGAGAGAGACCGACCGACCGACCGACCGACCGACCGACTGGCGACAGAAAGGCAGAGATAAAGGGGGAGAAAAGACAATGAAGCAGACATGGATAAAGACAACCGTGGAATGCTTTGAAAAACACATTAATGGCACAGGATGATCAATGCAATTAGTGTAGAGTTGAGATGACTTCGAACTTCAGCACAGATTCGTTAAAGTAAATCTGAATTGAGAATCATCAAGATATATCAGTGTACAGTGGAGTCCAATCTGAGACATTCATCAGGTATTTTTTGGATTTTTTAAAAAGTCTGATTCATTTCTAAATTCTCGAGGAATATATGTTTCCATTGCCAACCTTCAGAATAGGGCCTATGCCAAACTAGATTTGTATGTGTATAAACTATTCATTGCAAAGGTGAGGTTCATTTCATGTGAATGTCGATAATCGTTAAAAATGAACAGATTTTTTTTTTATAGAAAGTGGAGCATTTTCATGGAGTGTCTCATGCATAAAGAGTCCCTTATTTTATAGAAGTTTGGATTTAATTGGGAGGATGCCTGCTAACTTACAGTCCGAATCTACCAGTAACAATAATTGTAATAACAATGATATGCCTAGCAATTATAACAATCGTAATGATGATGATGATAATGAATAATAACAATCGATGGGAAGGAGGAAATGATTATTGAATAAAAAGCTAACAGTACTTTTGAAAAAAAAAACGAGAGAGGGTGAGAAAAAAGACACACACACACACACACACACACACACACACACACACACACACACACACACACACAGACGCACACACACACAGAGGGAGAGAGAGAGGAGCTGAAGTCAACATTTTCTTCAGTCAAAACAGCCAGGTTTTGTTAAAAGTCCAGCGACCAATCATGCCTAATGATGGAAACAAAGATGACATACAGTGAAGTCTACGTGACAATGTATGTTCCACTCACCTGTTGTACACTTGCAAGAAAAAAAAACTCGGCGTCACGACAACTCTTCCACTCGCCGTTACTTCCTTTCAGACCAGTGAGAGTCACGGGACAAGCTAAAGCTTACTACACACGACACTTCCAACTCCCAGTGTGACACAAACTGCTGACTGTTACCTCTCGGGTTTGAGCGTGGCCTCCGCTGTAGAACGGTCTGAGGTCGGTATGACGTCAGTCTCGCTCTTCAACGATCGCGCATGCCAGGACGAAACCCCCAAAACACCACACCCCAAGGACATCACGTGATGTTCATCGTAAATGGTTGAGTTTTAAGGGAGAAGCTGGTATGATAGCTATGGAAAGAGACTTGCGTCAAAAGTCGGTGACAGCTGTGTTCCTGATGAAACTGGGCACTATCGTTGAGGAAAACTGCTATCACTGGGGAATCGGTATTTCTGATGCCATCTATAACGTTCATAATTATTTGTGTTTGGCTGATCACTGCTGTTCCTGCTTTCCTTTCAAAAACACAACTGGTTTCCCTCTTTTCCTTGAAATAAAAGCCCCCCCCCCCCCCCCCCCCTTCCCCCCTTCCCCCTATTTTCCCCAAAGGATACCAACTAGTTTACCTGATTTTCCTTTCCCTGTCCCTAAGGATCACAACTATATTTCCCGTTTCCTTTGTTAGGATAGGAACTATTTTCTGGCCCCACCGATTCAGGTACAAATGTAAGTATGACACGCTTTGTGAGTGGAAAATTCCTCCTGACAGAATTTGGCCTCCTAGCCTTTCACCCATTATTGCATGTCATGTGCACAGTTGTTCATTTTCATCAAAGTCATGTGTGTGTTTTTTTTCGTTTTTCATCTCAAGTCATGTGTGTGTCTGTTCACCCTTTATCACAAGTCATGTGTGTGTCTGTTCACCCTTTATCACAAGTCATGTGTGTGTCTGTTCACCCTTGTCACAAGTCATGTGTGTGTTCACCCTTTACCACAAGTCATGTTTGTGTCTGTTCACCCTTTACCATTATCAAAGCTTACTTAAACGACTGTGTTTTTCTCTCTCTCTCTCTCTCTCTCTCTCTCTCTCTCTCTCTCTCTCTCTCTCTCTCTGTGTCTGTGTGTGTGTGTGTGTGTGTGTGTGTGTGTGTGTGTGTGTGTGTGTGTGTGTGTGTGTGTGTGTGTGTGTGTGTGAGTGTGAGAGAGAGAGAGAGAGAGAGAGAGAGAGAGAGAGAGAGAGAGAGAGAGAGAGGAGTGGACATGTTCTTGAAAATCGACACCCATCCAACATCAGTGGATGACTGGATATTGGGGGAAAAACAAAGAACGTCCAAGATCTTGATGCCCTTTAATATCCGAGTTGAGGGTGAAACCAACCTTTATACTGTCTCTGAAAGGGTGACCCCACCCCCTTATATCTGCACTGAATTGGAAGCCGTAAGTTTCCCCATCTTCCTAAAGAATTACAACTGTTTCCCCCTTGGATCATCATCGTTTTGCTTGTTTTCTGAGGAAAAACATATCGTTCAGAGGAAAACAGACATAATACAGAAACTAGTTATTATCCCCCCATGTTCCATAAACAGGAGTCGTCGTGGAAAACAGGGATAACAACTGTAACGCATGGAGATAACAGGAATAACAGTTGTTTTCCTCATTGTTGCTGTTTACTGAAAGATAATAATTCTTTTCCTCGAGTAACAGGAAACTGGTTGTTATCTTTGAAGACAACAGCGTTAATAGCTGTTTTCCCTGCTGTTGTTGCTGTTTTTTCTGAAAGAGACTGACTGTTTTCCCCTGCTGTTGCTGTTTTTTTTCCTGAAAGAGAGCAGCTGTTTTCCCCTGCTGTTGCTGTTTTTTTTTCCTGAAAGAGAGCAGCTGTTTCCCCCCTGCTGTTGCTGTTTTTTTTTTCTTCTGAAAGAGACTGACTGTTTTCCCCTGCTGTTGCTGTTTTTTTTTTTCCTGAAAGAGACTGACTGTTTTCCCTCTGTTGCTGTTTTTTCCTGAAAGACAGCAGCTGTTTTCCCCTGCTGTTGCTGTTTTTTTTTCTGAAAGATAGTAGCTGTTTTCCCTGCTGTTTGTTTTTTTCTGAAAGATAGTAGCTGTTTTCCCCTGCTGTTGCTGTTTTTTTCTGAAAGATAGTAGCTGTTTTTTCCCCTGCTGTTGCTGTTTTTTTTTTTCTGAAAGATAGTAGCTGTTTTCCCCTGCTGTTGCTGTTTTTTTCTGAAAGATAGTAGCTGTTTTTTCTGCTGTTGCTGTTTTTTTTTCTGAAAGATAGTAGCTGTTTTCCCCTGCTGTTGCTGTTTTTTTTTTTTTCTGAAAGAGACTTGCTGTTTTCTCTTGCTGTTGCTGTTTTTTTCCTGAAAGACAGCAGCTGTTTTCCCCTGCTGTTGCTGTTTTTTTCTGAAGATAGTAGCTGTTTTCCCTGCTGTTGCTGTTTTTTTTCTGAAGAGACTTGCTGATTTCTTGCTGTTGCTGTTTTTTTCTGAAAGAGTAGTAGTTTTTTTCCCCAGCTGCTTTTCTGAAAGATGATGGCTGTTTTCCTTGCTGTTGTTGTTTTTTTCTGAAAGATAGTAGCTATTTTTCCTGCTGTTGATGTTTTTTTCTGAAAGACAATAGCTGTTTTTTGTTGTTGTTTTTTTTTTTTTGGGGGGAGGGGGAAAGAAAACAGGTAAAACAGCTGTGATCCTGATGGACACAGCGGTAATACCTGATTTCCCAACTGTCGCTGTTTTTCTGCAGGATACCACTTGAATTTTCATCAAAGCAGTAGTTAAAGTCTTCTGACGCTACTACGCTCCCATAGGTTAAAAAAAGGTCCTCTTCGGGCTATACACCACTGAGCTGTCAGACTTCACAATGATAAGATACCACAAGGCTGCTGCCATGCACGAGCTTGTGCTACTTCGAACTGTGAGAACCTCCCCTGCCCTCTATGTGGTCTATCATGCACTTGTTTACACTGTACACCACTCTTCCCTCCATATTGACACGAAGGCGACGATTGCCATCGGTTATCTGAACGCACGCACGCACTCACTCACGCACGCACGCACGCACGCACGCACGCACGCACGCACGCACGCACACACACACACACACACACACACACACACACACACACACACACACACACAACAGGCATATATATATATATATATATATATATATATATATATATATATATATATATATATATATATATGGGGCCCTACGGAAAAAAACTCAGCATTAGTAAACCACTGGCTACGTGATATCGTTGCTTCTCTTCCCAGTTACATCGAAGACACTTCTCATCTGTTAAAAACACCGTCGAAGAATGGAATTTAAAAATATGGACCCTTTCCCAACCTGATTTTGGTAACAATAGACGTAGTGGACTTTATTCCAGCATACCCCAGAATGAGCTGAATAATGCAATTGAATATTATTTGAATCAAAAAGCTGACCCCAGCATACCTCCCACTGATACACTTCTAGAAATTATGAATCATGTTTTGGAAAAGAATTACTTTATCTTTGAAAACCATATATATCACCAAATTTCAGGAACAGCCATGGGGACTCCCATGGTTCCTATCTGTGGCCAATCTGTTTATGGAGAGGTTTGAAACAGAACTTCTTTCTAACAGCCCCATTCCTGTTGTTCAGCACTTCTGGAAAAGGTTTATAGACGACATACTGCTACTCTGGACAGGGACTCAGACTGACCTACAAACATTCCTGACGTATATCAATACAGTTCATCCCACCATTAAATTCACTCACAATGCCTCTGTTGACCAACTTCCTTTCCTTGACGTACTGTTATACTTAGAGAATGGCTTAACCAAACAGATCCGTACACCAAACCCACTGATGCACATGCGTATTTACACTACAAGTCTAGCCATCCCCCCACTGCAAAAGGAATTTACCCTTCAGTCAGTTTTTGAGAGTCAGACGTGTATGTTCTAAACCGGAAGATTTCATTAACCGCTCAGAGAGCAGATGTTCGAATTTCTCAGACTAAGAGGCTACAAACCCCAAACTCTAAGCACTGCTCTTGAAAAGGCAAAAAAAAAAAAGACACCCAGACATGATACTCTTACTTACAAACCTAAGCTGTCCAACCCTAGAACACCCGTTATATCACTCATAACCCAAGCAACCCCCCTCTGCGTCAATGGTTTAAAGAATTATATCAGACAGTTTTCACCAGTGACAAACTTAAACAGGTCATACCTCACCCACCCCATCCTAGGAGAAAGAAACAGCCGTTCTCTTAAAGACTTACTTATGCCTCAGCCCTCCCCATCAAATTAAATCCTAAAGACCCTAATGGTTTTTTCAAATGTTCCAACAAATGTGTTATTTGTAGAGAGCACGCCCTGGGAATCCACCAGTTTCATTAGCCACCAGACCAAAGAAAAATTTACTCTAAGACACCATACTGACTGTCAAACCAATAACATCATTTATCTCATGTTCTGCGAACTCTGTCAGAATTCTCAATACATTGGTGAAACAAAAAATTCACTCAGAAAACGTTTCTATCTGCACAGATCACACATCAAGAACAACATCGGGACTCTAGTCACGCAACATTTTCAACCTGCCCAACCACACCCTGGCCAACATGAAATGCATGGTGATAGAAAAAGTTTTTTCAGACAGCCACACGCACAGAATTTGTAGGGAAAAATTCTGGATAAGAAAAGTGAAAACTCTCCATCCTTTCGGACTCAACGCACTACAATAACTGTTCATGTTCTACGCCGCTGGACTCCTTTTACCTTCGCCACCCCCCCTACCCCCCACCCCCCGCCACCGAACCTTCCCCCCCCCCCCCTATCCA
>JADBJO010008160.1:53589-83589 GCA_016801955.1 Conus betulinus | reverse complement strand
TATAATTCAATATATATGTATTCACACATGCACAAACTACTAAACAGAAGCACAAAAAAACATACACACGCATGCGCGCGCACACACATACACCAGGCGCACGAGCAAACTCGAGCATAAACAATACAAGCATATACACACTTATATACAAGCAGTAAAAACAACCCAACATACTACACGCGCGCGAACACACACATGACATACAGATACACACACTTTATATACAAGCTGCACAAACAATAGAACATACACAAACACGTATGCGCGAGCTTACACACACACTTGTAGACACGCATGGGCGCGTGCGCACACAACACAACCATGTACACACTCATTTACAAGCAGCACGAACAACAGAATAGACAGACACACACGTGCGCGCACGCACACACAAGCTCTTTCTCTCTCTGTGCATGCGAGGGAGAGAGAGAAAGAGAGAGAGAGATTTGGTTTTCATTTCTTTGCGAATGCGTGCGTGCACGCATACGTGTGAGTAGGGGAGTGTGTGGTCTTGTGTGCGTGTTTTCTTTTCTTTGTGGTGGTGATCCGAGAGACAGACAGACAGACAGAGTTAGATTTAATTTTCAGTACACTTAAAATGTAAATTGTTTTGTTAGGCCTATTACAATTTCGGATTTTATTATTTTACTTATAAATTTTCAGGTTTCCTGCTAAGTGTCCTTGATGATTTTTTATCACTCAGAAATTGATAGTATTATTTTGGTTTCTATTTAATCTAGCAAGGTTTCCAAATTTCAGTACAACAATGTTTATCTGACAGTAAATGGTTTCAGTCTGTGTGTGTGTGTTAGTGTGCGTGTGAGATAAGGGAAGTGACCCTGGGTCTGGACTGGGATCCAACGAGTACCGTACTGACAGGACAGGGCGAAAAGATCGCTCCCCAACACAAGCAAGCATGAACACGACTCAAAAAGAAAATGGCCGACATAAACAAAAAGTACGCGAATCACACACGCAGCCCATCCACCCACGCAGCCAATAGGCCCCCACTAGGGTGGAGGGGTGATAAAATTGAACGAGTCACGGACGGCACAGACTGAGTGGCCTCTGACAGAGCGCACAAGCCAAGGATAAAACCCGGAAAGGATATGCATCCTCCCCAACCGAAACAAACAGCGTTCGGTTCCAGATAAAACCCACCAAGGAACGGCGCTATGAAAAATGGTACCTGAAGCGACACGACACTGAAAATAAGCTGAAACCAAAAACTGGACCAAACAGCGAGCTAAACAGCCACGGCAAGCACAGAAAAATGGAACAAACTCGCCAGAGTGCTGCCAACCAGAGAAAACTGGAAGGGGATCAGCATCCTTGCTATCTGAATACACTGAAGTCCGAGTGGCCTGCAGCACACAAACAAACACACATCCTGCGTTCAACGCAGAGCAGAAAACGCCGTCCGTGACACTTAGTAGTGTGTGACTTTAAGTCTACACCACATGTGTACTTGGGCTTAGTGTATTCCAAGTTACTGCAATTTAATTCAAAAGAAACATGGAAGAGTACTACTGACTAAAATTGTTTAACATTGTATGATGGTCTCCTACCCATTTGTACACTCCACTCAAAATATATGAACAAAAGTGGAGATTGATAATCATTGCAGATATATTATGCAAGTCTAATCTTTTGCCGGCTGAGATCTCACACATTTACTGAAAGCCAGAGAGTAAGTGTGAGAACTCGAAAAGCCAGACTCTCAGCTACTCAACTACAGACCAGGTTCTGTCTGTTATAGAATCTGGGACCCTAACTACTCTGGGCATCCCTGGTAGTGAAGAAACACCACAGCCCAGCAACTGAGCAGTCAGTCTCCATAGAAGTGGATCAGTCACCAGCAACAAGAGAGAGATCAACTATCCTCTCCGACATCAGATAAATTCTGATATTCCAAGTAGACTCCAACTCAGCTCATCCAGAACTTTCCTTCTTTTATAATGATGAAACAGTGTAAACCAAAACTCAGCCTGAACGGGCTGTGTGAAATCAAGTTTAATATTTCACTCTTGTAGAAACAAGTAAAGTCGATATGTGAAAATGCACTTAATTTGTATCAGTTCTTTGTTGTTCAATCAGTATTGAATATTTGAACTTCTCTCTAATTCTGTCCCTCGATGCTTCAAGTACTTTTAAGAGTACAAGCCTCAGAAAACTAATCCCTGAGCCACTGTTGAGTATTTCAACAGTCCCGAGAAAAAAACTTGTACTATCACCAGAGACACAGGTGTACTTGTACTACTACCAGGCAGACAGAGCTGCACTTGTACTGTCAGCAGGCATGCACATGTGTACTTGTACTGCCACTTGGCACACGCAACCATACTTATACTGTCAGCAGGCATACACCAGGGACACACAGGTGTACATGTACTACCCCAGGTACACAATGCTATATTTCTACTACAAGCAGGCACATACAGCTAGATTGTACTGCCACCAAGGCACAGAAATGTATGCTGGTACTGCCACCAGGCACACACACACATGTACTTGTATTGCCAGCAGGCAAATACACCTACACTTGTACTTCCACCAGGAATACACAGCTATACTTGTACTGCCACCAGGCATACACACTTATACTTGTACTACCACCAGATGTACACAGCTACACTTGTGCTACCACCAGACACACAAAGGTGTACTTGTTCTGCCACAACGCAATCACAGCTATACGTAATTACCTCCAGGCTCATACAGGTGCACTTGTACTGCCACCAGGGCACACACAGTTATACTTGTACTACCACCAGCTACACACAGTTATACTTGTACTACCACCAGATGCACACAGCTACACTTGTGCTACCATCAGGCACACAGAGGTGTACTTGTTCTGCCACAACGCAATCACAGCTATACATAATTACCTCCAGGCTCATACAGGTGCACTTGTACTGCCACCAGGCACATACAGCTATACATGTATAGCCATCATGCACACACAGGTGTGCCACCAGGCACACACAGCTATACCTGTATAGCCATCATGCACACACAGATGTACTTGTACTGCCACCAGGCACACACAGCTATACCTGTATAGCCATCATGCACACACAGATGTACTTGTACTGCCACCAGGCACACACAGCTATACCTGCATAGCCATCATGCACACACAGGTGTACTTGTACTGCCACCAGCACACACAGCTATACCTGCATAGCCATCATGCACACACAGGTGTGCTTGTACTGCCACCAGGCACACACACACACCTATACCTGCATAGCCATCATGCACACACAGGTGTGCCATCAGGCACACACAGCTATACCTGTATAGCCATCATGCACACACACAGCTATACCTGTATAGCCATCATGCACACACAGCTATACCTGTATAGCCATCATGCACACACAGGTGTGCCATCAGGCACACACAGCTATACCTGTATAGCCATCATGCACACAGGTGCACTTGTAATGCCACCAGGCACACACAGCTGTACCTGTATAGCCATCATACACACACAGGTGTACTTGTAATGCCAACAGGTACACACAGCTAAACCTATATAGCCATCTTTCACACACAGGTGTACTTGTACTGCCACTAGGCACACAGAGATGCACTTGTAGTCCTCTCATTGAACAGATAGGTTCACGAGTCACAATGGAGAACTAACAGGACTGAAAAAGAGCAGGGTAAAGGTGTAGGAGTGAGGGGAGGAAGTTTGTAGGTTGGGAGTGTGAGGAATGAGACAGGAAGGCGGGGGGGGAGGGGGGGGAGGAATGGGAGGGAGTGGGGGGTAGAGGGGGTCAGTGCAAGAACAGATGACAGGGGTACACGGTGGAGTTTAAGGTAACGAAGAAAATGAAACTATGTAGGGGGTCGTTGATGGGGTAGTAGCGTGGTAGTGCCGGCAGCAGCGGTGATGTGGGGAATACACACACACACACACACACACACACACACACACACACACACACACACACACACACACACACACGCGCGCGCGCGCGATCACGCAAAATTACATGCACTACCTCACACACACACACACACACACACACACATACACACACACACACACACACACACACACACACACACACACACACACACACACACAGAGGAGTGATCACATGACCCTGCTCTACAGGCGAAGGCCGCGAGTAGTGTAACATCATGAACAAAGAAGTATGGAACCACGTTGGACTTGTCTCTCAGTCACAGGTCACTGAACAGGATTAGTCTGGAGGTCAGCCGCCATGGCTCAGTGATGGGGTTGCGGATACCCGGCTTGGAGATTGTCCGTTCCTTTTCTTCTTCTTCTGCGGTCCATTTTTATTGGCTGTGTCAGATCTTCCATTCTGTCGCCCACAATGACTCCCACAGTCTTCTCAAAGTCTTGACGGCTGCCCCAAAGCTGTACTTGCAGCTCTGCGCTCTCTGGTCGGTTTGACGCCGTAGAACATCACAGGGTCGATATCCCTCAGAGCCATCCATATCTGTGGGACTGTTCGGCCTATGATCGACTACTACACAGACCTGAGTTTGCTACGGGCTCCACTGGGAGGAATAGAACGTACAGTCCAGCTTGGAACGCACTTCCTTATTTCTTTTTTTAAGCTCTGTTTTTGTTTGTTTGTTGTCTTTTTTTTATTTGTTTGGTTTTTGTTAAGAAGTCTGCTTGTTTGTTCTGTGTACTCTGTGTCAAGCTGATTCGGTGTTGTAAGCAGTATTGGGAGGTAGAGTTACTGTTCTTGCTCGTTATTTGCTGTTAACAGTTCACCGCCCCATTTAAAATATTCTTTCAGGACAGTCAAACCGAAGTCACCTGTGTTTTGTTACTGTGCGTCCTTGTGATTGTTCAAATCAAATGTGCCAGTCTTGAATAATATTAATTTCTTTTTGTTCCTTTATCAGTTGTTCTATTTCCTATCCACTTGTTCTTCTTGCTGTGTGTATGTGTAAGATACATAGTATATGCAGAAAACTTTGAACATTTTTTGTCTCCTTTGTTCTGTGTACTCTGTGTTGGCATATCTCCAAGGAGATTTGGTGTCGTAAGCAGCATACGTTTGGAGCTGTGGGCATGTGCTTAATTTCAACATGGAAGAAATTAAGCACACGCCAACAACTCATCATTGGAGAAGCAGTCAGTTTGTTCTGTGTACTCTGTTTGCAGCTGATTCGGTGTCGTAAGTGGCAGGGCCTATTTGTTTGGAGTTATGGGCGTGTAACTGATTTCATAATGGGAGGTAGAGTTACTCTTCTTGTTCGTTATTTACTGTTTACTATTCCCTGCCCCATTTAAGATCTTTCAGAATAGTCAAACCGATGTCACCTGTGTTTGTTATTGTGCGTTCTTGTGATTGTTCAAATATTTTCAAAAGGCTGCCCAGTCTTGAATAATGTTAATTTCTTTTTGTTCCTTTATCAGTTGTATTTTCTATCCAGTTGTTCTTCTTGCTGTATGTATGTGTAAGATACAAAGTATATGCAGTAAGCTTTGAACATTTTTTTGTCTCCTTTGTTCTGTGTACTCTGTGTTGGCATATCTCCAAGGAGATTTGGTGTCGTAAGCTGCATACGTTTGGAGCTGTGGGCGTGTGCTTAATTTCAACATGGAAGAAATTAAGCACACGCCAACAACTCATCATTGGAGAAGCAGTCAGTCTACTTCTTCGTCACATACAGTCGAGTTTCATCCACTTAATGGATGCGTTTCTGACAGTGTTGCTCAAATTCCTCGACCAGCACTGCAAGTGTCTGTATCTCTCGGGCCTGGTTGACGCTAGCATATCTTATGAAGGTTAGCGTAAGGTACCACCCTGTCATGTAGTCTCAAACCAGAATTGAACACCATGGCATTGTCTTCATCATCGTCATCATCATCATCAGCATGAAAAAATAAATGTCAAGAGAGATTCTGGAGGGGGATGGAGGAGGGGGTGAGGGGAAGAGAGGGAATGGAGGAACGGTGTGGGTGTGTAATCAGAGGATGAAAGAGGAAGGGGGAGGGGATCAACGCGAGAGATAGTGGTGTGTGTGTGTGTGTGTGTGTGTGTGTGTGTGTGTGTGTGTGTGTGTGTGTGTGCGTGCGTGCGTGTGTGTGTGTGTGTGTGTGTGTGTGTGTGTGTGTGTGTGTGTGCGTGCGTGCGTGTGTGTATCTCTGTGTGTGTGTATGTGTGTGTGTGTGTGTGTGTGTGTGTGCGCGCGTGCCTGCGTCTTTGTGTGTGTGTGTGTGTGTGTGTGTGTGTGTGTGTGTGCGTGCGTGCGTGCGTGCGTGTGTGTGTGTGTGTGTGTGTGTGTGTGTGTGTGTGTGTGTGTGTGTGTGTGTGTTTGAGTCAAATTGTCACAAGAACCCGTGAGGAATCTGTGGACCCAACATTGTAATGATCAAGGCGTAATAATCACACATTTTGAGAGATCATGTATTATGCTTGAATCATGATAACATAATGACCAAAAAGTGGTTCCCAATGACTGTGATTTCATATTTATGTAATCATTCACATATTTTGCAACGTTAATTTGTAGACATTCATTGCAGAGCTTTTCATTTGGACATTGTTTACACAAGTTTGGTTAGCGTCCCGAACTCCCGGCTGAGAGGTCGTGGGTTCGATTCCCATCAGGAGAGAAACCGTCTCTTGTTCTCGCATTTCGATGTCCTTATACATGATCTTACTACTTTTACTCGATTATCTCAGATTCCTCTTCGGTATTTTTTAGTCAGTAGTCCATGCCAAATATTGTTGATGACTTCCTGAAAATGGACAAAACAATGTATAGTCTACACTTTCTGTACTTTAGGATGATTGTAGACAATGTTTTGAAGATTAAAATTGTGATCTGTGTTCTTTGCGGCTTTCCTGCCTGAGTCCATCTTGTTCTACTGGTAACAGCTCATTGTCTTCAAGATGTCTGGCAATAATTTTATAGTGTATCGCTTATTGTTATCTCTTAAAAGTTGTCAGGATTTACGAGACCTCTGTTTTCGTATAAGGGGTATGTTATTTTCTGTTTTCATTCTTCATGGTAAAAATCGGATTGTAGTGCTGTTAGGAAGTTTCTTAACAATTGAAACGGTTATTGGGAGGCTGGCTTTTATCATCCGATTTGTGATTCTGTGTACACCTAGTGAACTGCTGTTTAATAAAGTGTTTTGATACCTTCCATATTTTTTTTTAAAGGTGATTGGGAAACTTAGTTAAGAATCTGAGATGATGTCTCTTCTGATTCTTCTTGTACTTCAGTTGGTGTTTTGCTGGGCACGCACGTCTGCAGGCCCCTTACGTTAACAGCTGACCGTAAACTAACAGCAATCAACACACCCTTGCGCCTAGCCTGCGGATTCTTTCCCACAGCCGCGCGCATGGCACGTGTTGTCCATCACAGAGCCAGTTCCAACTAGCGCGCACCTTAAGCAAAATTCCCACGCAGGGGAAGATGTGTTTATCACACACGCCGGCATGCGGGCTGTCTTTGTCGCTTTCTGCCTCATAGTGACCCAGGACAGGAACAGTGTGGACAGAGGCACTGACCCCTATTTCAGTGACCACGCCTAAAGCAGACCATGCTGTGGTATGCAATCATTCATTAGGTGGGGGAAGCTACATTACTGAGTTGTATTTCCTAAATTGTTGTTTCAAAACGGAGTGACTGAGGGCGGAAAATGAAACCAAATTTGAAAAGAGAGCGGGTTAGTTACCGCCAAGGACACAGACAAACAGAGTGCAGGACTAGACACAATGCATTTCGACCCTTGGGTCAAAATGCATTGTGTCTAATCCTGTACTCTCTGGGTCGAAATGCATTGTGTCTAGTCATGTACTCTGTTTGTCTGTGTCCTTGGAAGTAACTAACCCCCTCTCTTTTCAAATTTGTTCCAAAATTGTGTTTTTTTTTTTAAAAAATATCGTTTCATAGACGCGGATTACTTACTTAGAGCATTAATTACAATGCACATCTTTGTGATTAATTGACAAAAGTGCCGAAAAGAAGCGCAAAGTGATCTATTTAGGACAGCTGTAAGGATACGGTGCTGATATTAGCGAAGGGCGATGGGGGAGGAGGGGGGGGGGGGGGGGTCGGGGGGGGGGGGGGGGGGGGGGGGATACGACGTTTTTTTTGCAAGCAATTCCAGCTGGTGTATCCGGTTTGATACTCCGATTGTTCGGGTGTTTGTAGGACGCTGTTCTTCCACCAGCGTATCAACACAAATGTTTCATTCCTGTATGATGGGGACCTTCCAGAGCTTTCCCCGCGCTACGTGGGTCCTTTGGCAACGTTTCACTGAGGCTGGTCACCGGGTTGTGCTTGTTTGTTTGTATTCTTCATCATCACTAATGTGTCATATATCTTGCTCTTGCTGAAATGATATCCTTTTTAGGTCTCGCTGTTGTGGGTGTCTGTAAAGTGCGTTAATTTCACGTTTTTATGTATAGCAGTCTCGATCAAACCATTTTCTTCTTGTTTCCCCAGTATTGTTTTTTACACTTGTTCTGTAACGTGAAGCAGTTTGGTGTCTTTTTTTCTGCGTAATTAGAAATGTGTGTGTGTGTGTGTGTGTGTGTGTGTGTGTGTGTGTGTGTGTGTGTGTGTGTGTGTGTGTGTGTGTGTGTGTTTTGAGAGTCTGTGTATGTGTACATCTAATGTATACACATCAGTTTGTGTTTATGTATGTGCACACAATATGCGCGTGTATGTAGGCGAGTGTTCAAGCATTTGAATGCGTCAACTTGTGTGCAAGTGCACTTTTCAGTATAAGAGAGAGAGAGAGAGAGAGAGAGAGAGAGAGAGAGAGAGAGACAGACAGACAGACAGACAGACAGACAGGCAGGCAGACAGAAAGAGAGAGAGAAAGAGAATCAACATGCACGCACACACGCACAGAGAGACACACATACATACACACACAAGAGAGACAGACAGACAGACAGACAGACAGACAGACAGACAGACAGACAGAGAGAGACAGAGACAGAGACAGAGAGAGAGAGTCTGGCATTATGCAGAGTTCAACACCTGAGAAATGACAACAGAGAACGAAGTGTCCAGATTCCGACATATATTATTTCTTTCTTCGCTTTGCCACATAATTCCATTCATTCATGCAACCAATACATATTTCATTTCATACATCAATGCTATACGGAATCATTCCAATTAGTTATACATCAATTCTTCTCTCATTATTTTAGCAACATTTCCAAAAGTGCAAGAACATGCTAGAATTACCAACAAAAATAACCTCTTAAAACTAAATTAATTTGTTTTTGATGCATGTTTTCCAAACGCATTCTCTTATCTTTGATGTACAGTTTCCATGATTATCTGACGTTAACTTCTTGAACATCTGCGTTACTTTTCCATACAAAAATCAACTGGTTTTCATAGGCCTTTTCATTCCTCCTTCCTTACACTTACACATCTTTTCCGTTCATTTTGGTGGTATGGGAGAAAGTCCATCATCTGTTATACATCATTTCCAATCACATTTCAAAATATACACATCGGTATTCATTCTGATTCACCTTGAATATCATTCCCATCAGTCTTTGGCAGTGTTTAAAGCATTATTTCCATTCATTCTTCACCAAACAAAATTTTACCGGTCTGTAATATAAGTTAGTCTGATTCATCTTTCGTTAGCTTTCCAAAACGATCCGATCCCCCCCCCCCCCCCCCAATTAATTTCAAAGCCATAAGAAAATTGCCGTATTTTTCCCATTAGATATAGAATAGTTCCAAATTATACTTTTAAGGCCTGAATTCTTGTCATCATGAGAAATAAAATGAGACGAACCGCTTATCAATGAGACTGGAATGCGTTATAGTTATACGTTTGTTCGATTCATCTTTCATCATATCATTTCAGTCCTTTTCGATACTTTAAAAGCTCAGTGATAAACTTTGTATATGATTCAGTAATGTTCACAGGACTTTTCGGAACTTACTTCACTGACCGGTATAAAAACACGCTGTATTGCATTCTAGAAAACAACTCGCATTCGTCATCATTCATCCATTGCTTTTTTTCAGTATCTTTTTTTACTTTTACCCGTTCAGGGACAAGACGGAATCTTCATTTTTCTTTCCATTTCCACACTGTTCCACCGATTTCCTATTATTTACAGTTTCCAATCTTTCATCATGACAATGAAGTTTTTAAAAAATGCATTGTGCTTACAAACAGGAGAAAAATGAAAATGTGAAAATGACAAAGTTTAATGCCCCTTTCCCTCCTCCTTCCCCACCCTCACTCCTTTTCACTTCATCCACTCTTCTGCACCCTCATCTCTCTCCTCTTTCTTTAGAAAAAGTAAATCCAGAATATTCAAAAAAAAAAAAAAGGCATTTCATCGCCCATCCTTCATCACTTCCATCAAAGCACATGCAATGGTTGAATGATCAAGACATGACTAGTTCAATAATCAGCTGGAAGTGAGCACTAAAGATCAATGTATATGTAATGTGGTCTCGTTTCTCACACACACACCGACAGGATGATTTCAGGCACAACACTGACCTGAACGCGAAAGGCGTTAGATACAAATACATATTCAAGCAGTGAACAAATAAACAACTCAAAGTACACGCTCAAAGTGTAAGTGCTCTATTTAGGATAGCTGTAAGGATACGGTGCTGATATTAGCGAAGGGCGATGGGGGGGGGGTCGGGGGGGGGGGGAGTAGGATACGACGTTTTTGGCAAGCAATTCCAGCTGGTGTATCCGGTTTGATACTACGATTGTTCGGGTGTTTGTAGGACGCTGTTCTTCCACCAGCGTATCAACACAAATGTTTCATTCCTGTATGATGGGGACCTTCCAGAGCTTTCCCCGCGCTACGTGGGTCCTTTGGCAACGTTTCACTGAGGCTGGTCACCGGGTTGTGCTTGTTTGTTTGTATTCTTCATCATCACTATTGTGTCATATATCTTGCTCTTGCTGAAATGATATCCTTTTTAGGTCACGCTGTTGTGGGTGTCTGTAAAGTGCGTTAATTTCACGTTTTTATGTATAGCAGTCTCGATCAAACCATTTTCTTCTTGTTTCCCCAGTATTGTTTTTACAATTGTTCTGTAACGTGAAACAGTTTGGTGTCTTTTTCTGCGTAATTAGAAATGTGTGTGTGTGTGTGTGTGTGTGTGTGTGTGTGTGTGTGTGTGTGTGTGTGTGTGTGTGTGTGTGTGTGTGTTTTGAGAGTATGTGTATGTGTATATCTAATGTATACACATCAGTTTGTGTTTATGTATGTGCACACAATATGCGCGTGTATGTAGGCGAGTGTTCAAGCATTTGAATGCGTCAACTTGTGTGCAAGTGCACTTTTCAGTATAAAAAGAGAGAGAGAGAGAGAGAGAGAGAGAGAGAGAGAGAGAGAGAGAGAGAGAGAGAGAGAGAGAGAGAGAGAGAGAGAGAGAGAGACAGACAGACAGACAGACAGACAGGCAGACAGAAAGAGAGAGAGAAAAAGAGAGAGAGAAAGAGAATCACATGCACGCACACACGCACAGAGAGACACGCATACATACACACACAAAGAGAGACAGACAGACAGACAGAGAGAGAGACACACACACACACACACAAGAGAGAGAGAGAGAGAGAGAGAGAGAGAGAGAGAGAGAGAGAGAGAGAGAGAGAGAGAGAGTCTGGCATTATGCAGAGTTCAACACCTGAAAAATGACAACAGAGAACGAAGTGTCCAGATTCCGACATATTTTTCTTTCTTTCTTCGCTTTGCCACATAATTCCATTCATTCATGCAACCAATACATATTTCATTTCATACATCAATGCTATACGGAATCATTCCAATTAGTTATACATCAATTCTTTCTCTCATTATTTTTAGCATCATTTCCAAAAGTGCAAGAACATGCTAGAATTACCAACAAAAATAACCTCTTAAAACTAAATTAATTTTTTTTGATGCATGTTTCCAAAACGCATTCTCTTATCTTTGATGTACAGTTTCCATGATTATTTGACGTTAACTTCTTGAACATCTTCTTACGTTACTCTTCCATACAAAAATCAACTGGTTTTCATAGGCCTTTTCATTCCTCCTTCCTTACACTTACACACCTTTTCCGTTCATTTGGTGGTATGGGAGAGAAAGTCCATTCATCTGTTATACATCATTTCCAATCACATTTCAAAATATAGACATCGGTATTCATTCTGATTCATCTTGAATATATCATTTCCGTCAGTCTTTGGCAGTGTTTAAAGCATTATTTCCATTCATTCTTCACCAAACAAAATTTTACCGGTCTGTAATATAAGTTAGTCTGATTCATCTTTCGTTAGCTTTCCAAAACGACCCCCCCCCCCCCCCCCCCCCCCCCCCCCCCCCCCCCAATTAATTTCAAAGCCATAAGAAAATTGCCTTATTTTTCCCATTAGATATAGAATACAGTTTCCAATTATACTTTTAAGGCCTGAATTCTTGTCATCATGAGAAACAAAATGAGACGAACCGCTTATCAATGAGACTGGAATGCGTTATAGTTATACGTTTGTTCGATTCATCTTCATCATATCATTTCAGTCCTTTTCGATACTTTAAAAGCTCAGTGATAAACTTTGTATATGATTCAGTAATGTTCACAGGACTTTTCGGAACTTACTTCACTGACCGGTATAAAAACACGCTGTATTGCATTCTAGAAAACAACTCGCATTCGTCATCATTCATCCATTGCTTTTTTCAGTATCTTTTTTTTACTTTTACCCGTTCAGGGACAAGACGGAATCTTCATTTTTCTTTCCATTTCCACACTGTTCCACCGATTTCCTATTATTTACAGTTTCCAATCTTTCATCATAACAATGAAGTTTTTAAAAAATGCATTGTGCTTACAAACAGGAGAAAATGAAAATGTGAAAATCACAAAGTTTAATGCCCCTTTCCCTCCTCCTTCCCCACCCCTCACTCCTTTTTTTACTTCATCGACTCTTCTGCACCCTCATCTCTCTCCTCTTTCTTTAGAAAAAGTAAATCCAGAATATTCAAAAAAAAAAAAAAAAAAAAAAAAGGCATTTCATCGCCCATCCTTCATCACTTCCATCAAAGCACATGCAATGGTTGAATGATCAAGACATGACTAGTCAATAATCAGCTGGAAGTGAGCACTAAAGATCAATGTATATGTAATGTGGTCTCGTTTCTCACACCACCGACAGGATGATTTCAGGCACAACACTGACCTGAACGCGAAAGGCGTTAGATACAAATACATATTCAAGCAGTGAACAAAATAAACAACTCAAAGTTGAAATACCAACAAAAGCCAGTGCTGTGAAGCGGAACCGGCTCTCTCTCTCTCTCTCTGCTAATGTCGTAGGTATGCGCACACAGTTTTCATGACATATATTCTATTCAACACATTACCTCCTCTCTCCCTTCCTCCTCCTCCTTTTTATCCCCTCTTTATCCCCCCCTCCCCCATCCCTCCCACTCTCGTCCCGACTACCCATAATTCCTCATCAAAGGACGTCTGAGATCTGAACTACAAATCTGTAATATGTGTGTGTGTGTGTGTGTGTGTGTGTGTGTGTGTGTGTGTGTGTGTGTGTGTGTGTGTGTGTGTGTGTGTGTGTGTGTGTGTGTGTGTGTGTGTGTGTGTGGTGTGTGTCTGTGTGTCGTGCGAGCGAGCGCCTGCGTGCGTGAAGAAGCCCCCTCCTACCCCTCGTAATCATCTCCGGAGACCTCCTCGTAATCATCCCCTAAGACCTCCTCGTAATCATCCCCGGAGACCTCCTCGTAATCATCCCCTAAGACCCCCCTCGTAATCATCCCCGAAGACCTCTCCCGCATCATGAGTCGCACGTCCTCCACCATGACTCGCATCGTAACCTCATGGAAGTGGTTCTGCTCCTTTGATACGACCCTATCAGTCTCATGTCGGTTTTGTCGCAGCCCATCGAAGAGCAGGCGCAGCCCCTGCGTCCCTTGGGGAAACCCACGTGTTGGCAGTATATCCCGGCCTGCAGGCATTCACAGGTCTCGATGCGGCACCAGCCCTTGCAGCTGCAGCCGCTGCTGTGCTGCCTGGAAGCCCGGATGGCTGTCAGCTCTCGCTCTCCTTCTTCTTCTCTGCGTCTTCTTCTTTTTTTTTTCCTCCTTCTGGCGGCTGACTGTCACACTCCTCCTCCCTCTTTCTCTTCAGTTCCCGTTCGTCTCTTCTCCTCCATTCTCCTCCTCCCTCCTTCTTCTTCAACTTCTGTTCTCCTTCCTTCTTTTCCCAGCCCCCTTCTGTTCTGCCTTCTCCTCCTCCTTTTTCTGGGGCAGCTCCACCTTCTGAGACGACTTCTCCTCCCTCCTGTTCTCCTCGCCCTTCTTGCTGTGCTGGGACTCCTCTGGCCGGGGTCTCAGACCAAGGAGCTCTCTCCGCTGCTGGCGGCCCGCGCGGGGAAGGCTTCTCAAGCGCCGCGGCTTCGTTGGCGATACGGCGCGGATGGCTCGTTTGGTCTGGCCACAGGGCTTCAGCTCCATGCCTGCAACACAAGACACAGACAGGCTGGTATGAAGCCAGTTGGAAAGGGAGGTCACTGAATTTCAGTCTCGTTGTCCCGAGTGTTATTTGTCTTCCCTGAAGAAGACCTAAGAAGTCTACACGCGTCGTGTTTTCTCTTGTATTTCGTTTGTCCTCGTTGTTCATTTACAAGTACTTTTTTTTTTTTCTTTAATTTAAGAATCTGGCATGACGCAGCAAGAGGAAATGTGTCGTTTGAAGTCCGAGTCATTTATTTATTTGTTTATTTCATTACTCGGTTTGTATCATTACTTTACGATCACTGCTGCCCTAAAGTCATTTGTTCTTTATTGACACAGTTAGCCAGTACAGCGGCGTGATGTTTTCGCCCCCCATCAATTCTGTTTGTCAGTGTTCAATCAGTATGATGGCGGAAACATCACTGGGCAGGACTGGACCAGACTTAGCGGTGAGAGAGAAATGAGTCCCAGTGAGGGCCTTTTACATAGTTGGAGGGCGGGGGAGGGGGTGGGCGGAGGGCGATTCTGGTTAAAAAGGTGGGTACAGGCTCTACTGGCACTTGGGGGAGGTGGGGGGTGGGGGTGGCCTTGACTGGCCAGGTTGTCTGAACTCAGTCGCTGACAAACCTGTGTGCACTTGCAAATCTCGTATGACGAGAGAAGGACAGGGATCAGGCACTTAGTGTAAAGTATTAAAGTGTTTCGATTGAATTACTAATCTAATATGTGAGTATTCTCTACCCCCCCCCCCTTCCCCCAGGGATTTCATTTTGTCATGGTATGATGTGGATTGTCTTATGACTATCCATTAATACAAGAAAGCAACTAGCTATCCCAAATTCTTTTTTTTTTTTTTTTTTTTTTTGCTGTCCAACCTCTGCGCCACATCAGAGGCAGTTCACCCACGCCGCTCATTCCGACACCCCCCGTCCACAGCCACAGCCCGGTCGGCCCCGCCGCAGCCCCGGCACCGGCAATCCACAGGGAGCAGTCAATGTCGAGTCGTCAAGAGGCAACCCACCGGAGGAGACACTGCACTGCTGCCGAGTCATTTCAGTGGTGTTCAGTGGCGCCTGTTCTGATCTAACATATGCAGGACACCACCTACTAAGCCCCCTACTGACGACAATAATTGCTCAGTCGCGGAGCCGGGCGCGAGTGAGCTCTCCCTCCGGAGGGCACCACCATGTCCGTCCAACGACAGCCCCCATGGATTCGCCGATACCGGTGACCCCAACGGAACCAAACCAAGGGCCACAGACGTGGAGATGACATCGAAATTGAGGTCACCATGACAGCAGGGCATGAAGGGCCATAGATTTGAGACATTTTTTTTTTTTTGTTATGCTGATCGATGAGAATGAGGATGATTAAGATGATGCTACGGATTTCCATTTCGGGTCTGAGACTACATGACAGGGCTGTACTCTACGCTTTCTTTCATAATATATCCCGGCGTCAACCAGGCCCGAGAGATACAGGCACCTGCAGTGTTGGTCAGGAAATTTAAGCAACACTCTCAGAAACGCATCCATTAAGTGGATGAAACTCGACTGTGTGGTCCCAGTCTTCCCAACTGAGCCCGCAGCAAACTCAACTCTGGGTAGGAGCCGGTCGGGGCAGCAGAAAAACCCACATGACTTCTGATGGGATTCGAACCCACGACCTCCAAGCCGGGAGTCCGCGACGCTAACCACTTCGCCACGTCGAAAATTCGAAAATTAGAATCAGCTAGCACTGTAATTCGCCTTAAATCATGTAGAGTATCCGGAAGCATGAACACAGTAATCGACTAAATATCATTTTTTTTTAAAGATGAATTTGTGATCTGAAAAATCTCTACGTTTCTTTGAACTGAAAAGACCTACAAACTGAAAAGATCAACCTACAAACTGAAAAGATCAACCTACAAACTGAAGGAACGTTCATCGTCAGCTTCTTCAGCCTGAAGGCTGGCAGGCCAGTTGCCATGGAAACGGGTAGAAAGTTCCACAGTGACTGTGGAATAGAGACCGCACTGCAATGCCACAATCAGCTGAAAAGACCTACCGGGTATGGAAGCGGACTGGCGGCAAAAGGCCATAATTACTGTTTTCGAAAGAAGAGAATAGAAATAATGAATACTAACTGTTACTTCACATGAAAATAGCAGTTACGACTTCACGTTACAAGGCAAAAATAGATGAGCGAGTGCTGTTGCCACCTGCAGTAACCTGTTCACCAGCGAATACATGTAATTGTTACGTAAAAATACTTATTTTGTCATGGTAATCATTGTTCTCACACAAAACAATGTTTTCAGTTGATACACTGCAAAAACAGATCATTAACGTGTCAAATAACCACTTTTTAAAAAAGAAATATATTAGTAGCTATAAAATATTTTCACGGGAAAATTACCTATTTTCACATACTGTGTGTGTGTGTGTGTGTGTGTGTGTGTGTGTGTGTGTGTGTGTGTGTGTGTGTGTGTGTGTTTTGTTTGTGCGCGCGCGCGCACGCGCGCGCGAGGAGAGAGAGAGAAGAGAGAGAGAGAGAGAGAGAGAGAGAGAGAGAGAGCGAGAGAGAGAGAGAGTCACGGCGAGAGCAAGGTCAAGATCTTTGAGAGAGAGAGAGAGAGAGAGAGAGAGAGAGAGAGAGAGAGAGAGAGGAGGGAGAAAGACAAACAATGAGAATAGTTAAGAGCAGAGGCAGGAGGAACGAGGGGGATGGGAGAGGAAGGAGATAGAGAGAGAGACTGAGAAAGAGAGGAAAACAATGATATGAGAGAGAGAGAGAGAGAGAGAGAGAGAGAGAGAGAGAGAGAGAGAGAGAGAAGGAAGAGAAGAGAAAAAAAAAATGGAGGCCACACAACACCCCACGAATTAACTGCAGCTTGTCAGTGTATTACAACCTTTTTTCAAGCAACACTGGCCAACTGACCAACAAAACAGCACACAATTCTGTTGTGAAAATAAAACGAGTTCACTGTCTTCAGAGCTGGGAGAAGGAGAGAGAGAGAGAGAGAGAGAGAGAGAGAGAGAGAGAGAGAGAGAGAGAGAGAGAGAGAGAGAGAGAAAGAGAGAGAGAGAGAGACACAGACACAGACACACACACATCGAAATGATCACGTCCGTCTCTCTCTACCACATTGCTGATAAAACGTAGAACTGTCCCCCCCCCCCCCCCCCCCCCCCCCCCCCCCTCCGCTACTTTCAAAGTCCACTCACCCAGCGGACACTCGACCCCCATCACTGGGGGGCGGTCGTACGATGGTATACGATGGTAGTACACCTCATCCACCCACACGTTGAACAGCACGTAACGCCTGCGTGGCATCCTGAGGACAGAAACAACAACAACATCAATCACAAAGCTCTCATGGTGGCTTCTCAATCAGAAAGGCTCTAACTCATCAACATGGCTCTCATTGGTTAGAAGGCTTCTCGTCGTGTAGAGGGGCTCTCCCCAATTAGAAGGGTTCTAACTGATCGGAAGAAGGGCTCTTGTCGATTTGAAGGCTCTCATTATGTACAAGGGCTCTCATCACTTAGATGGGTTCTAACTAATTAGAAGGACTCTGGTCGGTTAGAAGGGCTCTCAACATGTTAAAGGGATCTCATCAGTTAGAAGGGTGTGTGTCTTCACTATCTGTATATCTCCTTTTCTTTTTTAAAAAAAAAAAAAAAAAAAACCAAAGTGTGGCTCAGATGTTTTTTGGTTGTAGTAATGGTATATGGAAGACCTTTCGAATCAAAGAATGGGACTATTTGGGCGCTTCACGCTGGCGCAAAGATAGCATGACCAGCGAGTGGAAAGGCGTAAAGTGTGCCGTCAACTAAAGGGTAAGGTCGGGCATTTGAAGATTGTGATTTCATCGGTGAAAATCCCCTAAAACAAGGTCAATGATTTGTAGTGAGTTGCTCTTTTGATCAATTATCAGTTTGACATTAAATACTGGCTCAAATGTATAGATCTAGCAGGCCTAATAGCTCAGTTGGTTGAACATTGGACTCGTAAGCTTGGGGTTGCGGGTTCGCATCTCCGCTGGGCCGTTACAGTACAGGGTTAACATTGGTTCTGACTCCATTCCCCTATACAGTCCTTCGAATGAGACTATAAACTGAGGTACCATGTGTGAATGGACGCACATCTTGCACACACGTAAAATCCCATCACCAACTTTCGGAAGAGAAGGCCAGTTTGGCTGTTGGTATGGATGACACATTACATATAGCATGCACCTTCCCCCTGAAGTTGGAGTATGGCTTCCTTAATGGCGGGATAAAAAGATGGTCATACCCACAAAAGTGTCAGAATAATCAACATGATTGTGGACACTCTAAAGAAAGAAAAAGGAAAGGACTTACACACATGATGGGTGTGGTAGTGGTTTAGTGCAAAATCCTAATTGTGGACACTAAAAAGAAGGAAAAAGAAAAGGTCATACAACACGATGGATGAGGTAGTGGTTTAGTGTGACATCCTAATTGAGGCGTGTGGCCAATGCTGCTTGTAGCGTTGTGGCGCGTGCCAGCCGGGTCGACTGTGAAGGGCAATGCTGACATGAATGGACCGTACGCTGGCCCATTCACAAAACCACCCACTCCCCTTCTGTCCCCCGCTCTCCACCCTCTCTCCATTCATGCCCAGCTGGGCCACGTCATGTCTGAGAGTGGAGGGGTGAGGGTGGGGTGGGGGACTATTAACTCTCGCTGTGAGTGTGGGGGTATGTGTGTGCGTGCGTGTGTGTGTGTGTGGGAGGGGGTGGGGGTGGGAGTGGGGGGGGGGGAAAAGGGAGTGTGTGGGGGTGGGGGTTGGGGGGGGCGAGGACGACACACTGGGGTGGCTCGCGGTAACACCCCCCCCCCCCCCCCCCCCCCCCCCCCCCCCCCCCCCCACACACCACACACCACCATCACCTCCCTCCCTCTCGATAATGGGAAGGAAGAGCGGGCGAGTGGAGAGCGAGAGTATCATTCTTTTGCCACCAGACCCATTCATACCACCACCCTGCTGCCGTTCTCTCTCTCTCTCTCTCTCTCTCTCTCTCTCTCTCTCTCTCTCTCTCTCTCTCTCTCAGTTAAAATCGCTACATCAACAGCACTGTGCTAAAACTTTTCTTCAATGCGCACATAATGTTACGTATCAATTACGCTTCAACCGTGTGGGACGGGAGTTGTCATGTCCACAAAAAAGGCTGAATTCTCTCCATAGACGGCTGCAAAACTACCCCATCCAGCTGTATCTCTAACAACAGACGAAATACTAAAAGCGCTAAACATACTTCCTCTGAACAGGCAACTGGAATTCAACAAAGCATCATTTACATTTAGCATCTTGACAGATAATATGTCATCTTATATCAATGCCCTTTTTACAAGATCGAACAGCTTTTCTGGTTCGACGACATTCCTTCTTCCTTACCCACACATTAATACATCGTCTAAACATATTATCTGCTCCATTCCATTAAAATCGCCCATCCCCACTTCCACTCTGTCTGCCGTCCCTTTTCTCCTCCCCCTACCTACTACTATCTCTCCCCACCCCACCCCCCCCCCCGTTCTTCTAACCTCTCTCTCTGTAGTTTTTTTTTTTGTAAGTTTCCTTCTGTTTCACCACCACCCAATGTCATTATCACTTTTATGAGCAGATCACAATGTTGCTGTGTTGAATTGTCAGTATGAATGATATGTGTTGAAATAATGTATGCATGACAAGGACAGATTGTAAGACTAGGCTTTGGCCTAATATCTTCATCTTGCGTATTAAAGATCAATCATCTTCGCAAAAAATGAATATTGTATCCTTAATCATTTTTCTTAATCGCTTCGGCAATTATGAATTGTTCTCGAGAAGCATGAGGATTAAAAATGTGAACAAATGATTTACTAAACTGCTCCTTTCTGTAAACAAAATATTATTCACTAATTTCATAATTTACTTACGCAACTGATTAATTCTATTGTAAATAAATCGTTATTTATGTATGAAATGGTTATGCATGTAAAGAATGCAGAACGAAGCCGGCAAACGATCAAGGGTTACCTCCCTTTCTCAAACACGCATGCACACAAGCACTTTTCCCTTCCGTCGCCCCGTCCCCCCTCAAAGTGCCTCTCATACCCTGTGTGTGTGTGTGTGTGTGTGTGTGTGTGTGTGTGTGTGTGTGTGTGTGTGTGTGTGTGTGTATGGCGTGTGTGTGTGTGTGTGTGTGTGTGTGTGTGTGTGTGTGTGTGTGTGTGTGTGTTGTGTTCAGTTCAGTAGTTTTATTTAACGTTTTTCATCACAAGATGATCTTGGACCTTTAAACTGCAATATTTCCATTGTACTATCAGCATCAGCACCTTCCCCCCCCCCCCCCCCCCCAAAAAAAAAAAAAAAATTAACACACATCTCACACATATCTCAAATGTCTTTTTTCACAATAGTTTTGCAACTGGGGACTGAGCAATATCCAAAGCAATATCAAAAAAGCAAGGGTTATTTACCACACTATCAACATTGTCAGAATTGTTTATAAAAATATTCTTCTCCTTATAAGCTGGGGTTAGTATAGGGCATTTAAATAAAAGATGACGAATTGAGATATTCTCCTGACATATACACGCTATGCCTCGTGAATATTTTTTATTCCATGTATTTAACCGTAATTTATGAATTAATCTGGCTAGATACCTTGGACATGATGGCAGAACGAATAATTTCTCATTAAGATGTTTCTTCGCATATTCTTTTCCAATCGCTGGATCAATTCATGCGGAGAAACATTTACGACTTTGTTGAAGGGTGTTTCAGAAATTGTACAAGCTCCCTGCTTTGCCAATTTGTCCTGCTAATTCATTCCCTTTTAAGCCACAATATGAAAGGAACCCAGCAAAAATCAACTGCTATACCTCGGGAAAGTAAACAATGTAACAGATGCTTAATTTCAAAAAGAATATCAGTTCTAATTTTAGATTTCCAGTGCTTTAATGATTGTAAAACTGATTTTGAATCAACACAAAATAGCACACTATAAAATGATACTGGCGTGTCATATAAGATATAATTCAGAGCTTTCATAATTGCATATAGCTCTGATGTATAAATTGAAAATTCTCTGCCTAGATAGAAAGACTTTTGCTCATTTAAGGATGGTATAGTGAATCCAGCACCACTGTCAGACAGGAAATAATATTTTTCTTAGTGACAGGTCTTCAGACTACATCAGTCGCAGAAACGACCATTTTGTACGTAAATAATTTGTCTACGCATAGAATGAATTACTGAAGTGAAGAAATCATCACATCTGTTAACCATGTATTATTTACAACATTGAGAGGAGAATATATAATTGATTTACATAAATTCATGAATAATATCTATAGATTTATGAATAACGACTGTTTGTGCAAGAAGCTAAAGCGCCGACCACTGCGGTATGGGGGCCGGAATAGCTTCAGTTGTTAGAGCGCCGGGACTCGTGATCCTGAGGTTACGGGTTCGAATTTCGGTACAGGGGGATTTTTCCCTTGGAGGTATCATTGTTCTGACTCCATTCCCCATACAGTCCTTCGAATGAGACTATAAACCGAGGTTCCGTGTGTGAACGCACGCATAACATCTTGCACACACGTAAAATCCCATCACCAACTTTCGGAAGAGAAGGCCAGTTTGGCCGTTGGTATGGATGACACGTTACACATAGCATGCACCCTGCGTGAGAGATTGAAAGAATGGGAAGTAAGGAAACTGAGTGAACGATATTGAACGATATTGACTGGATGACACGGGAAACGACTGAATGAAGCGCCAGCTGGCAGCTCTTCAGTCGGCACTACCCAGGTAGGCAGCCCGTTGTGTAAACGAGTGTGGATTGTAAAGCGCTTAGAGCTTGGTCTCTAGCCGAGAATAGGCGCTATATAAGTATTCATTATTATTATTATTATTATTATTATTACTATGTGCGTGGATCATGCAGTCTTAGTCTATAGTTTATCCCGGAAGTTAGGTAAGATAATTTTGCTTACAGCCCAGCCGACCACAAAGGGCCATATCTGGCTGTCACCACATTAAGATCAACTAAAAAGTCATTCATTCACACAATTCTTTAAAATACATCTTCTAAAAACCCATCCAAAATTTTGCGAAAAATCTTTCCACTGTAAAATCTCACATCCGATGAAAAATGATAATGTCTTTCAAGAATTCAGGCGGAACATCTCTGAACAAGGTTTTCATGAACTCTGCTGTAAAATGTTTGTGTCTCACATCATGCAAGTCCAAACACTCTAAAAGAATATGTTTCATTGTGAGTGGAACATGACATGGAATGCACCATCACCTGAGGCAAGACCGCCTGCCGCCATGACAACCAGGGCTTAAAACAGGAGGAAACAACCACTGAAAGTTGGGGGGTCCGGAGGCATGCTCCCCCAGGAAAATTTTCCAAAAACCCAAGTGTAACTCTACGCCATTTCGCGCTTTCTGGACATAATATCAAGAGATACCTAGAGCATAAAAATTGCTGTAAACACGAGTGTGCGATCCTCATGAGCTTTCTTCCCGCGACCACCGTAACACACTTCCCTTGAGCACAGTTTGCACTAAGCTAAACCTGGTGCCACTTTGCGAAGAAAGTCTCCAATGACTTCGTCAACTTTCTGAGCGTCCACTCCAATTTCCACTTGTTTTTAATTGAAGAGTCATCAAAAGTCTGACCTGCTTCAACAATGTCTGCGCGTTCCGCCATTTTGTTTCTTCCAAGAAGTCCGACAGGTAACTTCTTCCATAGACGTAGAGGAAAATATATAAAAATATATAAATATAAATAAATATAAATATATATAATTTCTTTCACGTCTATGCTTCTTCCAAGAAAAATCAGGGGCCATAACTTGCGCGCCGCTGCTATAGACGTGTGCAAGCCGATCACGGATCATTTGCTCCTTTTCGTTGTGTGTGTGTTTTTTTTTTTTTTTTTTCTTGTTTTGTGTGTTAAACAGAAGTATGAATAGCTGAATCCCTTAGTGAGGTCATAGGCCTATGAATTTATGAACTACATCAGAATTCGCTTTTGATAGAAGCACAGATAACTGAATCCCTTTGTGAAGTAATACACCAATCAGTTTCTAACCTGGCGGCCCACCAGAAGGCTTATACACCAGTGAACATGGCGCAAGAGGCACGCCAGACAGGACGACCCCACAAAAAACTGTGGAATGGACAATGCCTTTGTGCACACAATGCATTATATATACGAACAGACAAGCAGACTTATTTACCCATACGATTTCGCCGTATTTTGTACACGTTTGGCGAAAACACGACGAAATGTGACGAATTAAAAAAAAAAAAAAAAAAAACTTCGAAAAATAAAAAAATTCCGGAGACAGAGTTCTTAAGCGGTAACTGAACTTGTGGACATTAACAGCGGCCGGAGGCTTCGACCAAAGAGAGACAACTCTTGCTAACTTCTGCGCCCGAAATCGTGTTCTGCAGTGTGCGTTTCTACGACAGCATGCCCTGTAACGTCGAAAAAAACCGGCGAGAGAGGTCATGAGCGTGCGCTAAAGTATGCTGATGAATCGAGTTTTGAAAGTAATTTGTCTAAGAAGAAGCTGTTTTACCGTCGTCAGTGCCAGATCAGGTGGTTACTTCTGGCAAGAAGCGTCTGCACTGTGACGGGGGGTGAAACAAAATGAAGGATCGTCCCCTCTCGCTTTTGCTTTTACAGAAATTTGAAATTTGGTACACTCTCTTTGCAGAAACTATGCTCATTTTCGTTGAAAAGTACACCAAAATCAGACTAGGCTAAACCTGTCTGGATATGTTTTGGTTATACTACATGTAGTAATATACTTAAGAAAATGTGTTTACATACACATGCTTTCTACTGGTTGAATAACATCTTCTGCACAAATTAAACATTTTATACATGTGAAATGAATTGTTTACATACACAAGAACGAACAAATGTCATTTTAAGAGGGTAGTGGACTAAATATGAATACTTTTTTATATCCTGCCATCTGGGCAAGAAAAAAAGATATGTACAGTAAAAAGCAAATTAAACAATATACATAGGGAAAAAATGCAACAATTGATTGCATGACAACTTTGTGAAAAAAAAAAAAAAACCAATTAAGAAAACAACAACCACAGCAAGAAAACTGAGAGAGAGAGAGAGAAGAGAGAGAGAGAGAGAGAGAGAGAGAGAGAGAGAGAGAGAGAGAGAGAGAGAGAGAGAGAGAGAGAGACAGAGAGAGACAGAGAGAGAGAGAGAGAGAGAGAGAGAGAGAGAGAGAGAGAGAGAGAGAGAGAGAGAGAGAGAGAGAGAGAGAGAGGACTGGCCGACTGACCGACCAACTGGCGATAGAAAGACAGAGATAAAGGGAGAGAAAAGAAATGAAGCAGACATGGATAAACACAACCGCGAAATGCTTTGAAAAACACATTAATGGCACAGGATGATCAATGCAATTAGTGTAGAGTTGAGATGACTTCGAACTTCAGCACAGATTCGTTAAAGTAAATCTGAATTGAGAATCATCAAGATATATCAGTGTATAGTGGAGTCAAATCTGAGTCATTCAGCAGGTATTTTTTTTTTATTTTTTAAAAGTCTGATTCATTTCTAAGTTCTCGAGGAATATGGTTCCATTGCCAACCTTCGGAATAGGCCTATGCCAAACTAGATTTGTATGTGTATAAACTATTCATTGCAAAGGTGAGGTTCATTTCATGTGAATGTCGATAATCGTTAAATATGAACAGATTGATATGCCTAGCAATTATAATAATCGTAATGATGATGACGATAATGAATAATAACAATCGATGTGAAGGAGGAAATGATCAGTGAATAAAAAGCTAACAGTACTTTTGAAAAAATGGGAGAAAGGGTGAGAAAAAGACACACACACACACACACACACACACACACACACACACACACACACACACACACACACGCACACACACACACACACACACAGACGCACACACACTCAGAGGGACAGAGAGTGAGGAGATGAAGTCAACATTTTCTTCAGTCAAAACAGCCAGGTTTTGTTTAAAAGTCCAGTGATCGATCATGCCTAATGATGGAAACAAAGATAATATACAGTGAAGTCTACGTGACAATGTATGTTCCACTCACCTGTTGTACACTTGCAAGAAAAAAAACTCGGCGTCACGACAACTCTTCCACTCGCCGTTACTTCCTTTCAGACCAGTGAGAGTCACGGACAAGTTAAAGCTTACTACACACGACACTTCCAACTCCCAGAGTGACAAACTGCCGACTGTTCGCTCTCGGGTCTGAGCGAGGCCTCCGCTGTAGAACGGTCTGAGGTCAGTGACGTCAGCCTCGCTCTCCAACGATCGCGCAAACGAGGACGAAACCCCCAAACACCGCGCCCCAAGAACATCACGTGATGGTCATCGTAAATGGTTGAGTTTTTAAGGGACAAGCTGGTATGATAGCTATGGAAAGAGGCTTGCGTTAAAAGTCGATGTCAGCTGTGTTCCTGATGAAACTGCCCACTATCGTTGAGGAAAACTGCTATAACTGGGGAATCGGGTATTTCTGGTGCCATCTATAACGCTCATAATTATTTTCTTTCGGCCCATCACTGCTCTTCCTGCTTTCCTTTCGAAACACAACTGGTCTCCCTGTTTTTTTTGGAATAAAAGTTGTTTTCCTCCTATTCCTCCCCAAAGGATAACAACTATTTTACCTGCTTTTCTTTTCTCTGTCCCTAAGGATCACAACTATATTTCCCGTTTCCTTTGTTAGGATAGGAACTATTTTCTGGCCCCACTGAATCAGGTACAAATGTAAGTATGACACACTTTTGTGAGTGGAAAATTCCCTCTGACAGATTTTGGCCTCCTAGCCTTTCACCCATTATTACATGTCATGTGCATAGCTGTTCATTTTCATCACAAGTCATGTGTGTATCTGTTCATTTTCATCAAAGTCATGTGTGTGTCTCTTCACTTTTCATCTCAAGTCATGTGTGTGTCTGTTCACCCTTTATCACAAATCGTGTGTGTCTGTTCACCCTTCATCACAAGTCATGTGTCTTATAACCCCATGTTCCATGTTAGTCGTACATGTGCGTGTGGTATAATCACACCAGAGGTCTGAAATAGGAGTCGGGAAAACAGGGATAAGAACTGTAACCCATAGAAATAACAGAAATAACGGTTGTTGGTTTCCTCATTGTTGCTGTTTACTGAAGGATAACAATTCTTTTCCTCGAGTAAACAGGAAAACGGTTGTAACCCTTGAATAGCTGTTTTCCCCTGCTGTTGCTGTTTTTTCTGAAAGATAATATCTGCTTTCCTTGCTGTCGCTGTTTTTCTGAAAGATGTAGCTGTTTTCCACTACTGTTGCTGTTTTTCTGAAAGATAATATCTGCTTTCCTTGCTGTTGCTATTTTTCTGAAATATAATAGCAGTTTTTCCTGCTGTTGTTTTTTTTTTCTGAAAAGATAAATAGCTGTTTTTCCTGCTGTTGCTGTTTTTCTGAAAGATAATAGCTGTTTTTTTCTGGGATAAGAAAACAGGTAAACAACTATGATCCCCAGGGACACAGCGGTAATACCTGATTTCCCAACTGTCGTTTGTTTTTTCTGCAGGATACTACTTGAATTGTTCATAAAAGCGATAGTTAGAGTCTCCTGACGCTACTACGCTACCATAGGTTAAGATAAGGTCCTCTTCGGGCTATACACCACTGAGCGGTTAGACTTCACAATGATAAGATACCTGTACTATTTGCCAATGTAGTCCTTTGTGTGTGTGTGTGTGTGTGTGTGTGTGCGTGCGTGTGTGTGTGTGTGTGTGTGTGTGTGTGTGTGTGTGTGTGTGTGTGTGTGTGTGTGTGTGTTCGTGCGCACGTGCGCGCGTGCGTGTGTGTGTGTGTGTTTGTGTGTATGTGTGTGTGTGTGTGTGTGTGTGTGTGTGTGTGTGTGTGTGTGTGTGTGTGTGTGTGTGTGTGTGTGTGTGTGCGCCCGCGGGCACGCTTGCGTGCTGGCTTGAACTTTTCTTTCTTCCTTTTCTCTTTCTTAAACATTTGGGTACAGTCGGTGTGGGGTAGGGGTGGGAGGGGGGGGATATATAAATCAAAGAATGGCTTAGTTTTATACGCCTCAAGACTTTCCGTTGTTTAACTCTACCTTTCAAATTGTTGTGATGAAAGTTACATGCTTTCATTTTGTTTGTTTATTTGTTTTCCACGGAAGAACTCTCTCTTTTAGTGACAGTCTGAAGTAACCTTGTGAAACAGCCTCTATCGGCAGAGGGCTACCACAGCTGAAGCACCATAGCCTTGAATGTAGTTCTCTTAAAACAAAACAGCTAGTTTTTCTTTCTGAAATGAGAGAGAGAGAGAGAGAGAGAGAGAGAGAGAGAGAGAGAGAAGAGAGCACCGAACTCGGAACATTCATAATGTCGTTGGCTATACAGCCTTGATGACATGGGGGATGCAAAGCAAAAAGCAACTAACGTAAACAGAGAGAGAGAGAGAGAGAGAGAGAGAGAGAGAGAGACAGACAGACAGACAGACAGACAGACAGACAGACAGACAGAGATGCTTCATTCATTTATAGGCTTTTGGCCCCTTTTGAAGAAGTACTCAACATATCATAGCATGATGAAAATGATATGACAATAGAACCAAATGATGTAAGGGACACAAGCAAAGCCGATTTCGATATTACGAAGTACCCGTTTTTTTAACACAGCGTGTCTTCTGTGCCAATTTTCCCCGGGGGACAGTTGGTTGATTTTCTTATGTCTTGTGCCTTGTGTGCCCGTTTCCCCGGGGAACAGTTAGTTGATGGTTTTAACATCATGTGTCGTTTGTGCCAGTTTCCCCGGGAACAGTTGGTTGATGGCTTTTACGTCATGTGTCTTTTGTGCCAGTTTCCCCGGGGAACAGTTGGTTGATGGCTTTTACGTCATGTGTCTTTTGTGCCAGTTTCCCCCGGGGAACAGTTGGTTGATGGTTTTTTACGTCATGTGTCTTTTGTGCCAGTTTCCCCCGCGTATAGTTGGTTGATGGTTTTTACGTCGTGTGACTTGTGTTCTTGGGGACAGTTTGTTGACGCCACTTGTATTACATGTGGATCATAGACCAGGACCACTCTTCCTCTACTTCCATTCTCTCTCTCTCTCTCTCTCTCTCTCTGTCTCTCTCTCTCTCTCTCTCTCTCTCCCCCCCCTCTCTCTCTCTCTCTCTCTCTCTCTCTCTCTCCTCTCTCTCTCTCTCTCCTCTCTCTCTCTCTCTCTCTCTCTCTCTCTCTCTCTCTCCTCCTTCGTTCTCCTCTCTTGACTCTACCCTCTTTCCTCGTGCCCTTTTTCCTTAACTCACCCTCTCTCCCCCACTGTCCCACTGTCAACTTCATTCACCACTTCGGTTTCACAAGGGGAGTACTGCGCATGTTAATGTCTGAACTGTTTTTTATTTTTTTGTCGCTGAGGAAGGCTTATTGCCGAAAATACTTGTCCTGTTCTGTGTCGTTCATTAAAATTGCGTTACTTCACACTTTGTTTTGTGTGCTCTTCCGCTTTTTTCGTCGTGTTCCGGTAACGATGCAGTTTGTTTCATTTGCCTTCCTTCTCATCATCGAGAGGAGGGGGGGAGGGATGGTGATGGTGTGTGTGTGTGGGGGGGGGGGGGGAGGGGGGTGTTTACCGCGAGCCACTGGAGTCTCAGCTTGGCATCCTCCGCCCCCCCGCACCCCCCTCTTCCCTCCAACTCCCTCCGCCCCCCCCCCCCCCCACACACACACACACGCACGCACACACACATACCCAGACACTCACACAGCGAGAGTTAATACCCCCCTCCCTCACCCCTCCACTCTCAGACATGACGTGGCACAGCCGGGCATGAATGGAGAGAGGGTGGAGAGCGGGGGACAGAAGGGGAGTGGGGTGGTGTTGTGAATGGGCCAGCGTACGGTCCATTCATGTCAACATTGCCCTTCACAGTCGGCCCTGCTGGCACGCGCCACAACGCTACAAGTAGCATTGGCCACACGCCTCAATTAGGATGTCACACTAAACCACTACCTCATCCATCATGTTGTAAGGCCTTTCCTTTTTCTTTCTTTTTAGTGTCCACAATTATCATGTTGATTATTCTGACACTTTTGTATGTATGGTCATTTATTATCCCGCCATTAAGGCAGCCATACTCCATCTTCGGGGAAGGTGCATGCTATGTGTAATGTGTCATCCATACCAACGGCTAAACTGGCCTTCTCTTCCGAAAGTTGCTGATGGGATTTTACGTGTGTACAAGATGTGCGTGCGTTCACACACGGAACCTCGGTTTATAGTCTCATTCGGACTGTGTGGGGAATGGAGTCAGAACCAATGTTAACTCACCAGAAATTACTTTCGGGAGTACTTGTGGGCCCGCGCCAGAATGACTCCCGGGAGTACTTCTGGGACAGTACCCCCCCCTTTGTCCCAGAAGTACTCCCCCCTGTTGACAACTTTGCAAATAAATCTTTGTTTTCTGTTACTGTCT
>JADBJO010008160.1:48738-51036 GCA_016801955.1 Conus betulinus | reverse complement strand
CTGCATCACACTACACTGCACTACACTGTTGTCGACTACACTGACTTGTCGTTGCTACACTGCGCTACACTGCTGCATCTACTACACTACTCGATTTTGTGTCGATGTTGTTGTCGTTGTTACTGTACCATGTTGCCGCAGCTGAGTCCCTCACCATCACTATGTCCCCCACCATCACTATGTCCCCCACCATCACTATGTCCCTCACCATCACTATGTCCCTCACCATCACTATGTCCCCCCACCATCACTATGTCCCTCACCATCACTATGTCCCTCACCATCACCATGTCCCCTCACCATCACTATGTCCCTCACCATCACTATGTCCTCACCATCCACTATGTCCCCCACCATCACTATGTCCCTCACCATCACTATGTCCCTCACCATCACCATGTCCCCACCTCACTATCACCATCACTATGTCCCTCCCATCACCATGTTCCCCCCCATCACTATGTCCCTCACCATCACCATGTCCCTCCCCATCACTAACTCTCCACCATCACTATGTCCCCCACCATCACTATGTCCCCTCGCCATCCCCCTTGTCCCTCACCATTTCATCTTAAGTCCTTCATCGTTTGGATCAATGAGGGATCTGAAATCCTTCTCCAAGATGTCTACTGACTCAGTAACGAAAAAAACTTTAAGGCGAACTCACTTCTTATGTAGTACACATCTTCCTTGGTGTAGTCGTTTTGGATCTGTTGACTTTAAGAATTTGGATATCTCTTCATAATTATCTATTTTAATCCAGTGCGTCTTTAACACGTTGCTGGCTGTCCATATGATGACAGCTTGGTCAGTTGAAAGGCTTCAGCAGTGAGACTGAATAGATATCAAAAGACAAGGAGATAAGTATTCAGAAACATCTCTCTCTCTCCTCTCTCTCTCTCTCTCTCTCTCTCACACACACACACACACACACACACACACACACACACACACACACACACACACACACACACACACACACACACACACACACACACACACACACACACGCACCCGGCGCGCGTGCACGCGCGCATACCCACATACAGTACACATACGCGCGCGCTGCACGCTCATACATGCAAGCACGTGTTTGATCCCATCAATCGAGAATGTACACACATGTTTTTGGAACACACACACACACCACACACACAACACACACACTAACGTGATATTAGCCATACACATAAGATACACGTTGCGCGCATGCGCGCGCGCCAGCGTTAACATGCAGCACTGTGCACACACACACACACACCACACACACACACACACACGCACACACACGAGGCGCACGCAGCACTCACACAAAACACACACACAGACACACGAGAGAGAGGAGCGACAGAGAGAGAGAGAGAGAGAGAAGAGAGACTAAGAGAGAGGTATTTATTTCACGAAATCAACAAACTTGCGTTCAAATATTTTTTCTCAAAATATGTTTTTTGCTTATTTTGCTATCAAAATGCTGCTTTTGCTCATTTCATGACATATGCATAGGGTTTGCTTATTTCACAAAATAGGCAGATTTTCTGCCGATTTCGTAAATTGAGCAAAGTCTTACTCACCACATTCACGGAATGAATGAAGAATTCTATAAACTTCTGGGACCGGCCCAGAAACAGTCCCTCTCAAACTGATTCAGACTAGTTTTTAATACTGATTCACATACAATGTCCATGTATGAATGATGATCAGTAAATAACAATCTTGAAACACATGAATAAAGAAGATAATGCATTGGGAAGGAGTGTGGAGCAGAACGCCTCCCCCCCCTTAAGTTGATTCATTCTAGATTCCAAAGATGATTCGGATAGACTGTCATATATCAGTTTAAAAATCTTAAGCACATTAATGAAGGAGATATGCATGGGAGAAGGGGAGAGGGGGGGGGGGGGGGGGGGTACTTCTGGGACCGGCCCAGAAGTACTCCCCCTAAAGTTGATTCTGACTCGTTTTCATGTTGATTCAGACAGAATGTCCATGTGTGAGTTTATGACCGGTGAATAACAACCCTGAACACATTAATAAAGGAGATATGCAAGGGGGTACTTCTGGGACCGGCTGGGAGATAGTGCGTTCCATTTCTTCTTCTTCTGGGGACAAATGCACATGTGTGCATGTGCACGTCCACACCCACACGTGTGTGCATCTACACGCATACACATGAACGCACAAATGCATACACACACGCATCTGAGAACACGCCCACATACAAAGACACACACGTGTACATACGTTTATGTACATATACATATGCAGATACGTGTGTATGCTCACACAAGTCCACAAATT
>JADBJO010008160.1:31238-46238 GCA_016801955.1 Conus betulinus | reverse complement strand
TCATCTATCTTGCTCTTGCTGAAATGATATCCTTTTTAGGTCACGCTGTTGTGTGGTGTCTGTAAAGTGCGTTAATTTCACGTTTTTATGTATAGCAGTCTCGATCCAACCATTTTCTTCTCGTTTCCCAGTATTGTTTTTTACACTTGTTCTGTAACGTGAAACAGTTTGGTGTCTTTTTTCTGCGTAATTAGAAATGTGTGTGTGTGTGTGTGTGTGTGTGTGTGTGTGTGTGTGTGTGTGTGTGTGTGTGTGTGTGTGTGTGTGTGTGTTTGAGAGTCTGTGTATGTGTATATCTAATGTATACACATCAGTTTGTGTTTATGTATGTGCACACAATATGCGCGTGTATGTAGGCGAGTGTGTCAAGCATTTGAATGCGTCAACTTGTGTGCAAGTGCACTTTTCAGTATAAGAGAGAGAGAGAGAGAGAGAGAGAGAGAGAGAGAGAGAGAGAGAGAGAGAGAGAGAGACAGAGAGGAGAGAGAAGAGAGAGAGAGAGAAGAGAAGACAGACATGCACGCACAGACAGACAGAGAGAGACACAAAGACATCACACACACACACAGACAGAGAGACACAGACAGACAGACAGAAGAGAGACAGACAGAAAGAGAGAGAGAGAGAGAGAGAGAGAGAGAGAGAGAGAGAGAGAGAGAGAGAGAGAGAGAGAGAGAGAGAGTCTGGCATTATGCAGAGTTCAACACCTGAGAAATGACAACAGAGAACGAAGTGTCCAGATTCCGACATATTTATTTCTTTCTTCGCTTTGCCACATAATTCCATTCATTCATGCAACCAATACATATTTCATTTCATACATCAATGCTATACGGAATCATTCCAATTAGTTATACATCAATTCTTCTCTCATTATTTTAGCATCATTTCCAAAAGTGCAAGAACATGCTAGAATTACCAACAAAAATAACCTCTTAAAACTAAATTAATTTGTTTTTGATGCATGTTTCCAAACGCATTCTCTTATCTTTGATGTACAGTTTCCATGATTATTTGACGTTAACTTCTTGAACATCTTCTGCGTTACTTTTCCCATACAAAAATCAACTGGTTTTCATAGGCCTTTTCATTCCTCCTTCCTTACACTTACACACCTTTTCCGTTCATTTTGGTGGTATGGGAGAAAGTCCATTCATCTGTTATACATCATTTTCCATCACATTTCAAAATATAGACATCGGTATTCATTCTGATTCATCTTGAATATATCATTTCCATCAGTCTTTGGCAATGTTTAAAGCATTATTTCCATTCATTCTTCACCAAACAAAATTTTACCGGTCTGTAATATAAGTTAGTCTGATTCATCTTTCGTTAGCTTTCCAAAACGAACCTCCCCCCCCCCCCCCCCCCCCCCCCCCCCCCCCCCCCCCCCCCCCCCCCCCCCCCCCCCCCCCCCCCCCCCCCCCCCCCCCCCAAATTAATTTCAAAGCCATAAGAAAATTGCCTTATTTTTCCATTAGATATAGAATACAGTTTCCAATTATACTTTTAAGGCCTGAATTCTTGTCATCATGAGAAATAAAATGAGACGAACCGCTTATCAATGAGACTGGAATGCGTTATAGTTATACGTTTGTTCGATTCATCTTTCATCATATCATTTCAGTCCTTTTCGATACTTTAAAAGCTCAGTGATAAACTTTGTATATGATTCAGTAATGTTCACAGGGCTTTTCGGAACTTACTTCACTGACCGGTATAAAAAACACGCTGTATTGCATTCTAGAAAACAACTCGCGCATCGTCATCATTCATCCATTGCTTTTTTCAGTATCTTTTTTTTTTACTTTTACCCGTTCAGGGACAAGACGGAATCTTCATTTTTCTTTCCATTTCCACACTGTTCCACCGATTTCCTATTATTTACAGTTTCCAATCTTTCATCATAACAATGAAGTTTTTAAAAAATGCATTGTGCTTACAAACAGGAGAAAATGAAAATGTGAAAATCACAAAGTTTAATGCCCCTTTCCCTCCCTCCTCCTTCCCCACCCTCACTCCTTTTCACTTCATCGACTCTTCTGCACCCTCATCTCTCTCCTCTTTCTTTAGAAAAAGTAAATCCAGAATATTCAAAAAAAAAAAAAAAAAAAAAAAAAAAAAAGGCATTTCATCGCCCATCCTTCATCACTTCCATCACTTCCATCAAAGCACATGCAATGGTTGAATGATCAAGACATGACTAGTTCAATAATCAGCTGGAAGTGAGCACTAAAGATCAATGTATATGTAATGTGGTCTCGTTCTCTCACACCACGACAGGATGATTTCAGGCACAACACTGACCTGAACGCGAAAGGCGCGTTAGATACAAATACATATTCAAGCAGTGAACAAATAAAAACAACTCAAAGTTGAAATACCAACAAAAGCCAGTGCTGTGAAGCGGAACCGGCTCTCTCTCTCTCTCTCTGCTAATGTCGTAGGTATGCGCACACAGTTTCATGACATATATTCTATTCAACACATTACCTCCTCTCTCCCTTCCTCCTCCTCTTTTATATCCCCTCTTTATTCCCCCTCCCCCATCCCTCCCACTCTCGTCCCGACTACCCATAATTCCTCATCAAAGGGACGTCTGAGATCTGAACTACAATCTGTAATGTGTGTGTGTGTGTGTGTGTGTGTGTGTGTGTGTGTGTGTGTGTGTGTGTGTGTGTGTGTGTGTGTGTGTGTGTGTCTGTGTGTGTCTGTGTATGTCTGTGTGTGTGTGCGAGCGCGCCTGCGTTGAAGAAGCCCCCTCCTACCCCTCGTAATCATCTCCGGAGACCTCCTCGTAATCATCCCCTAAGACCTCCTCGTAATCATCCCCTGAGACCTCCTCGTAATCATCCCCTAAGACCCCCTCGTAATCATCCCCGAAGACCTCCCGCATCATGAGTCGCACGTCCTCCACCATGACTCGCATCGTAACCTCATGGAAGTGGTTCTGCTTCCTTTGATACGACCCTATCAGTCTCATGTCGGTTTTGTCGCAGCCCATCGAAGAGCAGGCGCAGCCCCTGCGTCCCTTGGGGAAACCCACGTGTTGGCAGTATATCCCGGCCTGCAGGCATTCACAGGTCTCGATGCGGCACCAGCCCTTGCAGCTGCAGCCGCTGTGCTGCCTGGAAGCCCGGATGGCTGTCAGCTCTCGCTCTCTCCTTCTTCTTCTGCGTCTTCTTCTTCTTTTTCTCCTTCTGGCGGCTGACTGTCACACTCCTCCTCCCTCTTTCTCTTCAGGTCCCGTTCTTCTTCTCCTCCATTCTCCTCCTCCCTCTTTTCTCTTCAACTTCTGTTCTCCTTCCTTCTTTTCCAGCCCTCCTTCTGTTCTGCCTTCTCCTCCTCCTTTCTGGGGCAGCTCCACCTTCTGAGACGACTTCTCTCCCTCCTGTTCTCCTCGCCCTTCTTGCTGTGCTGGGACTCCTCTGGCCGGGGTCTCAGACCAAGGAGCTCTCTCCGCTGCTGGCGGCCCGCGCGGGGAAGGCTTCTCAAGCGCCGCGGCTTCGTTGGCGATACGGCGCGGATGGCTCGTTTGGTCTGGCCACAGGGCTTCAGCTCCATGCCTGCAACACAAGACACAGACAGGCTGGTATGAAGCCAGTTGGAAAGGGAGGTAACTGAATTTCAGTCTCGTTGTCCCGAGTGTATTTGTCTTCCCTGAAGAAGACCTAAGAAGTCTACACGCGTCGTGTTTTTCTCTTGTATTTCGTTTGTCCTCGTTGTTCATTTACAAGTACTACTTTTTTTTTCTTTAATTTAAGAATCTGGCATGACGCAGCAAGAGGAAATTGTGTCGTTTGAAGTCCGAGTCATTTATTTATTTGTTTATTTCATTATTCGGTTTGTATCATTACTTTACGATCACTGCTGCCCTGAAGTCATTTGTTCTTTATTGACACAGTTAGCCAGTACAGCGGCGTGATGTTTTCGCCCCCCATCAATTCTGTTTGTCAGTCTGTCAATCAGTATGATGGCGGCAACATCACTGGGCAGGACTGGACCAGACTTAGCGGTGAGAGAGAAATGAGTCCCAGTGAGGGCCTTTTACATAGTTGGAGGGCGGGGGAGGGGGTGTGCGGAGGGCGATTCTGGTTAAAAAGGTGGGTACAGGCTCTACTGGCACTTGGGGGGTGGTAGGGGGTGGGGGTGGCCTTGACTGGCCAGGTGTCTGAACTCAGTCGCTGACAAACCTGTGTGCACTTGCAAATCTCGTATGACGAGAGAAGGACAGGGATCAGGCACTTAGTGTAAAGTATTAAAATGTTTCGATTGAATTACTAATCTAATATGTGAGTATTCTCTACCCCCCCCCCCCCCCCCCAGGGATTTCATTTTGTCATGGTATGATGTGGATTGTCTTATGACTATCCATTAATACAAGAAAGCAACTAGCTATCCCAAATTCTTTTTTTTTTTTTTTTTTTTTTTTTGCTGTCCAACCTCTGCGCCACATCAGAGGCAGTTCACCCACGCCGCTCATTCCGACACCCCGTCCACAGCCACAGCCCGGTCGGGCCCCGCCGCAGCCCCGGCACCGGCAATCCACAGGGAGCAGTCAATGTCGAGTCGTCAGAGGCAACCCACCGGAGGAGACACTGCACTGCTGCCGAGTCACTTCAGTGGTGTTCAGTGGCGCCTGTTCTGATCTAACATATGCAGGACACCACCTACTAAGCCCCCTACTGACGACAATAATTGCTTAGTCGCGGAGCCGGCGCGAGTGAGCTCTCCCTCCGGAGGGCGCCACCACGTCCGTCCAACGACACGCCCCCCCCATGGATTCGCCGATACCGGTGACCCCAACGGAACCAAACCAAGGCCACAGACGTGGAGATGGACATCGAAATTGAGGTCACCATGAGAGCAGGGCATGAAGGGCCATAGATTTTGAGACATTTTTTTTTGTTATGCTGATCGATGAGAATGAGGATGATTAAGATGATGCTACGGATTTCCATTTCGGTCTGAGACTACATGACAGGGCTGTACTCTACGCTTCCTTTCATAATATATCCCGGCGTCAACCAGGCCCGAGAGATACAGGCACCTGCAGTGTTGGTCAGGAAATTTAAGCAACACTCTCAGAAACGCATCCATTAAGTGGGATGAAACTCGACTGTGTGGTCCCAGTCTTCCCAACTGAGCCCGCAGCAAACTCAAACTCTGGGTAGGAGCCGGTCGGGGCAGAAAAACCCACATGACTTCTGATGGGATTCGAACCCACGACCTCCAAGCCGGAGTCCCGCGACGCTAACCACTTCGCCACGGCGAAAATTCGAAAATTAGAATCAGCTAGCACTGTAATTCGCCTTAAATCATCTAGAGTATCCGGAAGCATGAACACAGTACTCGACTAAATATCCTTTTTTTTTTAAAGATGAATTTGTGATCTGAAAAATCTTACGTTTCTTTGAACTGAAAAGATCAAACTACAAACTGAAAAGATCAACCTACAAACTGAAAGGAACGTTCACCGTCAGCTTCTTCAGCCTGAAGGCTGGCAGGCCAGCTGCCATGGAAACGGGTAGAAAGTTCCACAGTGACTGTGGAATAGAGACCGCACTGCAATGCCACAATCAGCGTGAAACGACCTACCGGGTATGGAAGCGGACTGGCGGCAAAAGGCCATAATTACTGTTTTCGACAGAAGAGAATAGAAATAATGAATACTAACTAACTGTTACTTCACATGAAAATAGCAGTTACGACTTCACGTTACAAGGCAAAAATAGATGAGCGAGTGCTGTTGCCACCTGCAGTAACCTGTTCACCAGCGAATACATGTAATTGTTACGTAAAAAATACTTATTTTGTAATGGTAATCATTGTTCTCACACAAAACAATGTTTTCAGTTGATACACTGTAAAAACAGATCATTAACGTGTCAAATAACCACTTTTTTTTTTTTTAAAGAAATATATTAGTAGCTATAAAATATTTTTACGGGAAAATTACCTATTTTCACACACTAAATCGGTTTTCATGGAAAACGGATGTTTTCAAATAATGATACCCGTATAAGTCAATAAATTTAGTAAGTGCTGTCGTTTATCCATTTCCTGAAGAAGATTATTAATTCAAGTGAAGAGAATCATTTTTCATTGCAGACTGCTTGAAGTGGGCGATTCCTAGAACTCCTATGCTGCCATAGTCATTATTTGTTGTTGTGAGTCTGAAGGCCGTTCTTTCGTCTATTTAGCAATTTCAACGATCTTGTCTTCGCTTTAAATTAATGATTAATTAACACCCGATTTGCAGGATCAAGTTCCAAGACTGATGAGGTTCGCACAAAGAGAAGTAACCAGACGAAATCTCTCCTGTGATGGAAATCAGTTTGCGACCACCTTCTTGTGGTAAAAACCAATCGGTTGACCTTAATTTCCCTTCCGTTTGTTAAATGAACATTTTCATTTGATAATGTTTACACGTTGACCATGATTTGGAAATAAATAACCTCAACTTTCAGACAAAGAGACATCTGAAATTGATTTTGACGGGCGATTCAAACCAGATCGAAGTTCAGTCATTCAACATCTCTCACTCGAGCAACAGCAAGCAGTATTTTGCGGGTTGATTGTCTCCCCTTGATGGGCAAAATCGTTCGAACCGCCGAAATCACGCGGGTTTTTTTAGCGCGTAGCATCGTTGCTGTGCGAGACCTTCGGAGGCCGGGGCGCGGCGGCGGTGGGGGCTAGATTACTGTGACTCTCTCTTCTTGCAGGTTGTCTAACACTTCTTCATCACCTAAAGTGCTAATGCAGAGCAATGCAGCCAGATTCATCTTCTCGTGTTCTAAATCCACTCTTGTTGCTTAACTTCTTCATTCTTTTCGCTAGCTCTCTATTCAGAAATGAATTATTTACAAATGGCCTTTGCACAGTGTGTGTGTGTGTGTGTGTGTGTGTGTGTGTGTGTGTGTGTGTGTGTGTGTGTGTGTGTGTGTGCGCGCGCGCGCGCGAGGAGAGAGAGGGAGAGAGAGAGAGAGAGAGAGAGAGAGAGAGAGAGAGAGAGAGAGAGAGAGAGAGTCACGGCGGCGAGAGCAAGGTCAAGATCTTTGAGAGAGAGAGAGAGAGAGAGAGAGAGAGAGAGAGAGAGAGAGAGAGAGAGAGAAGGAGGGAGAAAGACAAACAATGAGAATAGTTAAGAGCAGAGGCAGGAGGAACGAGGGGGTGGGAGAGGAAGGAGATAGAGAGACTGAGAAAGAGAGGAAAACAATGATGAGAGAGAGAGAGAGAGAGAGAGAGAGAGAGAGAGAGAGAGAGAGAGAGAGAGAAAAGAAAAAAAAATGGAGGCCCACACAACACCCATGAATTTAACTGCAGTATGTCAGTGTATTACAACCTTTTTCAGCAACACTGGCCAACTGACCAACAAAACAGCACACAATTCTGTTGTGAAAATAAAACGAGTTCACTGTCTTCAGAGCTGGAGAAGGAGAGAGAGAGAGAGAGAGAGAGAGAGAGAGAGAGAGAGAGAGAGAGAGAGAGAGAGAGAGAGAGAGAGAGAGACAGAGACAGAGAGACAGAGACAAAGAGAGAGCAGAGAAAGAGAGAGATCAGTGAAGAGCAGGAGAAGGAGGAAGGAGAGAGAGAGAGAGAGAGAGAGAGAGAGAGAGAGAGAGAGAGAGAGAGAGAGAGAGAGAGAGAAAGAGAACACAAACTCAGACAAACACACACACACATCGAAATGATCACGTCCGTCGTCTCTCTACCACATTGCTGATAAAACGTAGAACTGTCCCCCCCCCCCCCCCCCCCCCCCCCTACTTTCAAAGTCCACTCCACTCACCCAGCGGACACTCGACCCCATCACTGGGGAGGCGGTCGTACGATGGTATACGATGGTAGTACACCTCATCCACCCACACGTTGAACAGCACGTAACGCCTGCGTGGCATCCTGAGGACAGAAACAACAACAACATCAATCACAAAGGCTCTCATGGTGGCTTCTCAATCAGAAAGGCTCTAACTCATCAACATGGCTCTCGTCGGTTAGAAGGCTTCTCGTCGTGTAGAGGGGCTCTCCCCAATTAGAAGGGTTCTAACTGATCAGAAGAAGGGCTCTTGTCGATTTGAAGGCTCTCATTATGTACAAGGGCTCTCATCACTTAGACGGGTTCTAACTAATTAGAAGGACTCTGGTCGGTTAGAAGGGCTCTCAACATGTTAAAGGGATCTCATCAGTTAGAAGGGTGTGTGTCTTCACTATCTGTATATCTCCTTTTCTTTAAAAAAAAAAAAAAAAAAAAAAAAAAAAAGTGTGGCTCAGATTTTTTTGGGTAGTAGTAATGGTATATGGAAGACCTTTCGAATCAAAGAATGGGACTATTTGGGCGCTTCAAGCTGGCGCAAAGATAGCATGACCAGCGAGTGGAAAGGCCTAAAGTGTGCCGTCAACTAAAGGGTAAAGGTCGGGCATTTGAAGATTGTGATTTCATCGTTGAAAATCCCCTAAAACAAGGTCAATGATTTGTAGTGAGTTGCTCTTTTGATCAATTATCATCAGTTTGACATTAAAATACTGGCTCAAATTTATAGATCTAGCAGGCCTAATAGCTCAGTTGGTAGAGCATTGGACTCGTAAGCTTGGGGTTGCGGGTTCGCATCTCCGCTGGGCCGTTTCAGTACAGGGTTAACATTGGTTCTGACTCCATTTCCCATACAGTCCTTCGAATGAGACTATAAACCGAGGTACCGTGTGTGAACGGACGCACATCTTTCACACACGTAAAATCCCATCACCAACTTTCGGAAGAGAAGGCCAGTTTGGCCGTTGGTATGGATGACACGTTACACATAACATGCACCTTCCCTGAAGTTGGAGTATGGCTCCTTAATGGTGGGATAAAAAAAATGGTGATACCCACAAAACTGTCAGAATAATCAACATGATTGTGGACTCTAAAATGAAAAAAAAGAAAGGCCATACAACATGATGGATGAGGTAGTAGGGTTTAGTGCAAAATCCTAATTGTGGACACTAAAAAGAAAGAAAAAGAAAAGGACCATACAACATGATGGATGAGGTAGTGGTTTAGTGTGACACATCCTAATTAAGGCGTGTGGCCATTGCTGCTTGTAGCGTTGTGGCGCGTGCCAGCCGGGTCGACTGTGAAGGACAATGTTGACATGAATGGACCGTACGCTGGCCCATTCACAACACCACCCACTCCCCTTCTGTCGTCCCCCCGCTCTCCACCCTCTCTCCATTCATGCCCAGCTGTGCCATGTCATGTCTGAGAGTGGAGGGGTGGGGGGTGGGGGGGGGGCTATCAACTCTCGCTATGTGTGAGTGTGTGTTATGTGTATGCGTGCGTGTGTGTGGGGGGGGGGGGGGGGGGGGGGGGGAGGGAAAAGGGAGTGTGTGTGTGGTGGGGGGGGGGGGGGGGGGGGGGGGGGAGGGGGGAGTGTGTGTGTGTGGGTGGGGGGGGGGGGGGGGGGTGAGGGGCGAGGACGACACTCTGGGTGGCTCGCGGTAACACCCCCTCCCCCCCCCCCCCCCCCCACACACACCATCACCTCCCTCCCTCTCGATAATGGGAAGGAAGAGAGCGGGCGAGTGGAGAGCGAGAGTATCATTCTTTTGCCACCGAGACCCATTCATACCACCACCCCGCTGCCGTTCTCTCTCTCTCTCTCTCTCTCTCTCTCTCTCTCTCTCTCTCTCTCTCTCTCTCTCAGTTAAATCGCTACATCAACAGCACTGTGCTAAAACTTTTCTTCAATGCGCACATAATGTTACGTATCAATTACGCTTCAACAGTGTGGGACGGAGTTGTCATGTCCACAAAAAAGGCTGAATTCTCTCCTTACACGGGCTGCAAAACTACCCCATCCAGCTGTATCTCTAACAACAGACGAAATACTAAAAGCGCTGAACATACTTCCTCTGAACAGGCAACTGGAATTCAACAAAGCATCATTTACATTTAGCATCTTGACAGATAATATGTCATCTTATATCAATGCCCTTTTTACAAGATCGAACAGCTTTTCTGGTTCGACGACATTCCTTCTTCCTTACCCACACATTGATCTACATACAATACAAGCCTAGCTTACTCTGGATCATATGTCTGAAACTCACTTCCACCGAATCTACAAAATATGAATACTTTAAAACTTTTCAAGAAACATTTGCATAAACATTTTATCTCAATAATTTGATTATTCGATTAAAGTGATTAGCGCAAAGTCTTCTGTGAACCATACTTTGAATACATCGTCAAAACGTAATCTGCTCCATTAAAATCGCCCATCCCCACTTCCACTCTGTCTGCCGTCCCTTTTCTCCTCCCCCTACCTACTATTCTCTCCACCCCACCCCGCCCCCCGTTCTTCTAACCTCTCTCTCTGCAGTTTTGTTTATTTGTAAGTTTCCTTCTGCTTCACCACCACCCAATGTCATTATCACTTTTATGAGCAGATCACAATGTTGTTGTGTTAAATTGTCAGTATGAATGACATGTGTTGAAATAATGTATGTATGACAAGGACAGATTGTAAGACTAGGCTTTGGCTAAATATCTTCATCTTTGCGTATTAAAAAGATCAATCAATCCAATCAATCAATCTCTCTCTCTTTCTCTCTCCATTCTTGCGTATTAAAGATCAATCAATCAATCAATCTGTGTGTGTGTGTGTGTGTGTGTGTGTGTGTGTGTGTGTGTGTGTGTGTGTGTGTGTGTGTGTGTGTGTGTGTGTGTATGTGTGTGCACGTGTATGTGTGTGTATGTGTGCGTGTATGCGTGTGTACTTGGGCACGAGCCATTGTGTATGTGTTAGTGTGTGAAAGAGAGAGGGAGAGGAAGAGCTATAATCGTCCACCAGCCTAACTCTCTCAATAACTGACTTAGTACTGGAAAATATTTCTTAGTGACAGGTCTTCAGAATACAACACTTACAGAAACGACCATTTTGTACGTAAATGATAATTTGTTACGTATAGAATGGATTATTAAAGTGAAGAAATCATCACATCTGTTAACCATGTATTATTTACGACATTGAGAGGATAATACATAATTGATTTACATAAATTCATGAATAATCATCATATCTATAGATTTATGAATAACAACTATCTGGGCAAGAAGCTAAAGCGCCGACCACTGCGGTATGTGCGTGGATCGTGCAGGCTTAGCATATAGTTTATTTCGGAAGTAAGGTAAGGTAATTTTGCGTACAGCCCAGCCGACCACAAAAGGCCATATCTGGGCTGTCACCACATTAAGATCAACTAACAAGGCATTCATTCACACAGTTCTTTAAAATACATCTTCTAAAAACCCATCCGAAATTTTGCTAAAAATCTTTCCACTGTAAAATCTCAGATCCGATGAAAAAAGTGTTAATCTCTTTCAAGAACTCAAAGATCGCGTCCGGCGGAACATCTCTGAACAAGGTTTTCATGAACTCTGCTGTAAAATGTTTGTGTCTCACATCATGCAAGTCCAAACACTCTAAAAGAATATGTTTCATTGTGAGTGGAACATGACATGGAAAGCACCATCACCTGAGGCAAGACCGCCTGCCGCCATGACAACCAGGGCTTAAAACAGGAGGAAACAACCACTGAAAGTTGGGGGGGGGGGGGGGGGGGGGGTGTCCGGAGGCATGCTCCCCGGGAAATTTTTTCAAAACCCAAGTGAAACTCTACGCCATTTGGCGCTTTCTGGACATAATTTCAAGAGATATCTAGTGCATAAAAATTGCTGTAAACACGAGTGCGATCCTCATGAGCTTTCTTCCCGCGACCACCGTAACACACTTCCCTTGAGCACAGTTTGCACCAAGCTAAACCTGGTGCCACTTTGTGAAGAAAGTCTCCAATGACTTCTTCGTCAACTTTCTGAAGCGTCCACTCCCCATTTCCACTTGTTTTTAATTGAAGAGTCATCAAAAGTCTGGCCTGCTTCAACAATGTCTGCGTTCCGCCATTTTGTTTCTTCCAAGAAGTCCGACAGGTAACTTCTTCCAAGAAAAATCAGGGGCCATAACTTGCGCGCCGTTGCTATAGACGTGTGCAAGCCGATCACGGATGCTTTTGCTCCTTTCGTTGTGTGTGTGTGTTTTTTTTTTTTTTTTGTTTTGTGTGTTAAACAGAAGTATGAATAGCTGAATCCCTTAGTGAGGTCATAGGCCTATGAATTTATGAACTACATCAGAATTCGCTTTTGATAGAAGCACAGATAACTGAATCCCTTTGTGAAGTAATACACCAATCAGTTTCTAACCTGGCGGCCCACCAGAAGGCTTATACACCAGTGAACATCGCGCAAGAGGCACGCCAGACAGGACGACCCCACAAAAAACTGTGGAATGGACAATGCCTTTGTGCACACAATGCATTATATATACGAACAGACAAGCAGACTTATTTACCCATACGATTTCGCCGTATTTTGTACACGTTTGGCGAAAACACGACGAATGTGACGAATTAAAAAAAAAAAAAAAAAAAAACTTCGAAAAAAAAAAAATTCCGGAGACAGAGTTCTTAAGCGGTAACTGAACTTGTGGACATTAACAGCGGCGGGAGGCTTCGACCAAAGAGAGACAACTCTTGCTAACTTCTGCGCCCGAAATCGTGTTCCGCAGTGTGCGTTTCTACGACAACATGCCCTGTAATGTCGAAAAAACCGGCGAGAGAGAGGTCATGAGCGTGCGCCAAAGTATGCTGATGAATCGGTTTTGAAAGTAATTTGTCTCAGAAAGAACCTGTTTTACCGTCGTCAGTGCCAGATCAGGTGGTTACTTCTGGCAAGAAGTGTCTGCACTGTGATGGCGGGTGAAACAAAATGAAGGACCGTCCCCTCTCCCTCTTGCTTTTACAGAAATTTGGAATTTGGTACACTCTCTTTGCAGGAACTATGCTCATTTTCGTTGAAAAGTACACCAAAATCAGACTATGCTAAACCTGTCTGGATATGTTTTGGTTATACTACATGTATGTAGTAATATACTAAAGAAAATTTTTTATATGCACATATGCTTTCTCTGGTTGAATAAACATCTTCTGCACAAATTAAACATTTTATACATGTGAAATGAATTGTTTACATACACAAGAATGAACAAATGTCATTTTAAGAGGGTAGTGGACTAAATATGAATACTTTTTTATATCCTGCCATCTGGGCAAGAAAAAAATATATGTACAGTAAAAAGCAAATTAAACAATATTCATGGGGAAAAAAAATGCAACAATTGATTGCATGACAACTTTGTGAAAAAAAAAAAAAAAGAAACCAATTAAGAAAACAACAACCACAGCAAGAAAACTAAGAGAGAGAGAGAGAGAGAGAGAGAGAGAGAGAGAGAGAGAGAGAGAGAGAGAGAGAGGAGAGAGAGAGAGAGACCGACCGACCGACCGACCGACCGACCGACGGCGACAGAAAGGCAGAGATAAAGGAAGAGAAAGACAATGAAGCAGACATGGATAAACACAACCGTGGAATGCTTTGAAAAACACATTAATGGCACAGGATGATCAATGCAATTAGTGTAGAGTTGAGATGACTTCGAACTTCAGCACAGATTCGTTAAAGTAAATCTGAATTGAGAATCATCAAGATATATCAGTGTATAGTGGAGTCAAATCTGAGTCATTCATCAGGTATTTTTTGGATTTTTTAAAAGTTTGATTCATTTCTAAGTTCTCGAGGAATATGGTTCCATTGCCAACCTTCGGAATAGGCCTATGCCAAACTAGATTTGTATGTGTATAAACTATTCATTGCAAAGGTGAGGTTCATTTCATGTGAATGTCGATAATCGTTAAATATGAACAGATTGATATGCCTAGCAATTATAATAATCGTAATGATGATGATGATAATGAATAATAACAATCGATGTGAAGGAGGAAATGATCAGTGAATAAACAACTAACAGTACTTTTGAAAAAAACGGGAGAAAGGTTGAGAAAAAGACACACACACACACACACACACACACACACACACACACACACACACACACACACACACACACACACACACAGACACACACACACGACACACACACTCAGAGGGAGAGAGAGAGTGAGGAGATGAAGTCAACATTTTCTTCAGTCAAAGCAGCCAGGTTTGTTTTAAAGTCCAGTGATCGATCATGCCTAATGATGAAACAAAAGATGACATACAGTGAAGTCTACGTGACAATGTATGTTCACTCACCTGTTGTACACTTGCAAGAAAAAAAAAAAACTCGGCGTCACGACAACTCTTCCACTCGCCGTTACTTCCTTTCAGACCAGTGAGAGTCACGGACAAGCTAAAGCTTACTACACACGACACTTCCAACTCCCAGAGTGACAAACTGCTGACTGTTAGCTCTCGGGTCTGAGCGTGGCCTCCGCTGTAGAAGACGTCAGTCTGGCTCTCCAACGATCGCGCAAACGAGGACGAAACCCCCAAACACCGCGCCCCAAGAACATCACGTGACGGTCATCGTAAATGGTTGAGTTTTAAGGGACAAGTTGGTATGATAGCTATGGAAAGAGGCTTGCGTCAAAAGTCGGTGACAGCTGTGTTCCTGATGAAACTGCCCACTATCGTTGAGGAAAACTGCTATAACTGGGGAATCGGGTATTTCTGGTGCCATCTATAACGTTCATAATTATTTTCTTTCGGCCTGATCACTGCTGTTCCTGCTTTCCTTTCAAAACACAACTGTCTCCCTGTTTTCTTTGGAATAAAAGTTGTTTTTCCTCATATTCCCCCCAAAGGATAACAACTATTTTACCTGCTTTTCTTTTCTCTGTCCCTAAGGATCACAACTATATTTCCCGTTTCCTTTGTCAGGATAGGAACTATTTTCTGGCCCCACTGAATCAGGTACCAATGTAAGTATGACACGCTTTGTGAGTGGAAAATTCCCTCTGACGGAGTTTGGCCTCCCAGCCTTTCACCCATTATTACATGTCATGTGCATAGCTGTTCATTTTCATCACAAGTCATGTGTGTATCTGTTCATTTTAATCAAAGTC
>JADBJO010008160.1:17500-30619 GCA_016801955.1 Conus betulinus | reverse complement strand
TTTTTTTTCTGGGAAAAGAAAACAGGTAAAACAACTATGATCCTCAGGGACACAGCAGTAATACCTGATTTCACAACCGTCGTTTGTTTTTTCTGCAGGATACTACTTGAATTGTTCATAAAAGCGATAGTTAGAGTCTCCGGACGCTACTACGCTACCATAGGTTAAGATAAGGTCCTCTTCGGGCTATACACCACTGAGCGGTTAGACTTCCCAATGATAAGATACCTATGCTATTTGCCAATGTAGTCCTTTGTGTGTGTGTGTGTGTGTGTGTGTGTGTGTGTGTGTGTGTGTGTGTGTGTGTGTGTTGTGTGTGTGTGTGTGCGTGGGTGCGTGTATGTGTGTGTGTGTGTGTGTGTGTGTGTTGTGTGTGTGGTGTGTGCGCGCGCTTGCGCACACTGCGTGGCTGCTTGAATTTTTTTCTGGTTGGAGTGATAGGGAGGGAGTGGGGGAGGGAGGGGAGGTGTAGGCAGTTAGCGGGGGAGGATGACAGTAAGAGGTAAGAGGGAGGGATAAAAAAATTGAGAGTGAGGGAACTTGATTGAGAGAGGGTGGGAGAGTCTGGGGATAGGTAGGTGATAGAGGGTTGGGAAGCTAATAGATGAACAGGGAGGTTCGCTATGAGGTGAAGACGATATATTGGTGATATAGAGGGAGGGGGGGGGGGAGTTTTTTTTTTTTTTTTTTTTTTTTTTTTTTTTTTGGGGGGGGGGGGGGTGGGGGGGGGGGGGGGGGGGGGGGGGGGGGATCTATAAAGAGGCGAAGAGAAAGATGATGTAGGCTTAGATGATAAATTAAACCCGATTCTAATAACTTCAGTATCGTAGTATGTTTCATAATTCCACCTTTTGGTTACCCAAACCCTATTATGTTTGAAATCCAGTGATTGCCATGTGTTATGTTTAAGTCCCTCCCTTCTAAATTCAAAGAATAGACCGGGAACGTGGTGGGAAAAAAAATGTCATTAGCTATACAGCCTTGATGACATGGGGTATGCAAAGCAAAAAGCAAATAACGTAAACAGAGAGAGAGAGAGAGAGAGAGAGAGAGAGAGAGAGCGAGAGAGAGAGAGAGAGAGAGAGAGAGAGAGAGAGAGAGACAGACACAGACAGACAGACAGATGCTTCATTCATTTATAGGCTTTTGGCCCCTTTTGAAGAAGTACTCAACATATCATAGCATGATGAAAATGATATGACAATAGAACCAATGATGTAAGGGACACAAGCAAAGCCGATTTCGATATTACGAAGTACCCGTTTTTTAACACAGCGTGTCTTCTGTGCCAATTTTCCCGGGGGACAGTTGGTTGATTTTCTTATGTCTTGTGCCTTGTGTGCCCGTTATCCCCAGGGAACAGTTAGTTGATGGTTTTAACATCATGTGTCTTTTGAGCCAGTTTCCCCTGGGAACAGTTGGTTGATGATGACTTTTCGTCATGTGTCTTTTGTGCCAGTTTCCCCGGGGAACAGTTGGTTGATGGCTTTTACGTCATGTGTCTTTTGTGCCAGTTTCCGCGGGGAACAGTTGGTTGATGGTTTTTACGTCATGTGTTTTTTGTGCCAGTTTCCCGGCGTACAGTTGGTTGATGGTTTTTTACGTCGTGTGACTTGTGTTCTTGGGGACAGTTTGTTGACGCCACTTGTATTTCATGTGGATCATAGACCAGGACCACTCTTCCTCTACTTCCATTCTCTCTCTCTCTCTCTCTCTGTCTCTCTGTCTCTCTCTCTCTCTCTCTCTCTCTCTTCCTCTCTCTCTCTCTCTCTCTCTCTCTCTCTCTCTCTCTCTCTCTCTCTCTCTCTCTCTCTCTCTCCTTCCCTCCTCCTCCTCTCTGACTCTACCCTCTTTTCCTCGTGCCCTATTCCTCAACTCACCCTCTCTCTCCCACTGTCCCACTGTCAACTCATTCACCACTTTGGTTTCACAAGGGGAGTACTGCGCATGTTAATGTCTGAACTGTTTTTTATTTTTTTGTCGCTGAGGAAGGCATATTGCCGAAAATAACTTGTCCTGTTTTGTGTCGTTCATTAAAATTGCGTTACTTCACACTTTGTTTTGTGTGCTCTTCTGCTTTTTCGTCGCGTTCCGGTAACGCTGCAGTTTGTTTCATTTGCCTTCCTTCTCATCATCGAGAGGGAGAGAGAGGGAGGTGATGGTGTGTGTGTGGTGGGGGGGGGGGGGAGACGGGGGTGTTACCGCGAGCCACTGGAGTCTCATCTTGGCATCCTCCGTCCCCCCCCCCCCCCCCCCCGCACTCCTCTTCCCTCCACCCCCCCGCCCCCCCCCCCCCCCCCCCCCCCCCCACCCCCACACACACACACACACACGCACGCACACACATACCCAGACACTCACACAGAGAGAGAGTTAATACCCCCCTCCTCACCCCTCCACTCCTAAACATGACGTGGCACAGCCGGGCATGAATGGAGAGAGGGTGGAGAGCGGGGGACAGAAGGGGAGTGGGTGGTGTTGTGAATGGGCCAGCGTACGGTCCATTCATGTCAACATTGCCCTTCACAGTCGGCCCGGCTGGCACGCGCCACAACGCTACAAGTTGCGTTGGCCACACGCCTCAATTAGGATCTGGCACTAAACCACTACCTCATCCATCATCATGTTGTAAGGCCTTTCCTTTTTCTTTCTTTATAGTGTCCACAATCATCATGTTGATTATTCTGACACTTTTGTATGTATGATCATTTATTATCCCACCATTAAGGCAGCCATACTCCATCTTCGGGGAAGGTGCATGCTATGTGTAATGTGTCATCAATACCAACGGCCAAACTGGCCTTCTCTTCCGAAAGTTGGTGATGGGATTTTACGTGTGTGCAAGATGTGCGTGCGTTCACACATGGAACCTCGGTTTATAGTCTCATTCGAAGGACTGTGTGGGGAATGGAGTCAGAACCAATGTTAACTCACCAGAAATTACTTTCGGGAGTACTTCTGGGCCCGCGCCAGAATGACAGTACCCCCAGTACCCCCCCTTGTCCCAGAAGTACTCTCCCCTGTTGACAACTTTGCAAATAAATGCTTGTTTTCTGTTACTGTCTTATAACGCTGACTCCTTTAGAGAGGGGAGTACTTTTGGTACCAGTCCCAATCTGACCACCCCTCGGCACCAGAATGACTCCCGGGAGTACGTCTGGGCCCAGCCCAAATGTACTCCCGGGAGTAATTTTGGCGTGGCTCCAGATGTACCTCCCTCCCCCCCCCCCCCCCCCCCCCCCCCCCACAATCCCCCCCAAAGCTGAGAGAGTACTTTGGGGCCCGGCCCAGACTTACTCCCGGGGGAGTAAAACTAGGCCCTTTTTAGCGGACCCAGAAGTACTCCCGAGGAGAAGCGGGAATACTTCTGGGCTGGTCCCAGAAGTACCCCCTTGCATTTCTCCTTTATGAATGCGTCCAGGGTTGTAATTGCTGGTTATAAACTCATACATGGACATTCCATCTGAATCAACAATGAAATATAGTCTGAACCCTATGCCGACCCCGAATCCGGAGCTGACCTCCGAGCCGACCCCCGAGCCGAGATCTGACCCGACGCTCTGCATCACACTACACTGCACTCACTGCACACTGTTCTACACTGCGCTGTGTTCTTCACTACTCTGTGCTACACTACACTGCACTACACTACACTACACTACACTACACACTACACTACACTACACTACACTACACTGCTATGCTACACTACACTACACTACACTACACTACACTACACTACACTACACTACACTACACTACACTACACTACACTACAGTTATGTCCCTTGATATCTTAATGGAGTGTCCTGCGCGTGCCTGTACCCATCGTCAACACAGCGCGGGCCTCCAAAGGTGGTACAGGACTGCTCTAAAGGCAGGTGAAGACAGTGCTTCTCTGGGGTCCTCCCCAGCACCTTCGGGTGTTTCTTTTTTTCTTTGCCTTAACTAGGCTGACCCTGGAGAAAGGTCCAGTGACGGTGAGGAAAGACCCACTGACCACAGGGAAAGTCCTGTTGACAGTGGGAAAGACTACAACTTTGGATTCTCTCTTGAGGGCACATAAGACCATATGGCGCGAAAGCTTGGCTGTGTCTGGAGTGGCACTGTCTTCATCTGTCCGTGGGCAGGGGTGGTTGGGTCTGTGGGGTGTGCTCGACAGCTGGAGGGTGGTGTTTTTCGCCGGTGGGTTCTGCAGTCATGAAATACGGGCTGGTACACCCATGGGGATGCTACTTTAAGGCTGTTATGAGTTGCATCCTGTAGTCTGATTTACCTCTGTTCAGGAGCAGTTATGTCCCTTGATATCTTAATGGAGTGTCCTGCGCGTGCCTGTACCCATCGTCAACACAGCGCAGGCCTCCAAAGGTGGTACAGGACTGCTCTAAAAAGGCTGGTGAAGACAGTGCTTCTCTGGGTCCTCCCAGCACCTTCAGGTATTTCTTTTACTTCTTTCCACTACACTACACTACATGACACAACACAGCACTCTACTGTTCTACACTGCGCTGCGCTGCTACTACACACTACACTACACTACACTACACTACACTACACTGCTACACTGCTCTGTGCTACACTACACTACGCTACACTCCACTCCACTCCACTCCACTACGCTACACACTACGCTACGCTACACTACTACACTACACTACACTACACTCCACTCCACTCACTACACTACACTCCACTACACTGCACTACCTACTACACTACACTACACTACACTACACTACACTACACTACACTACACTACACTGCACTACACTACACTGCACTGCACTGTGCTACACTGCACTACATTACACTGCGCTACATTGCATTACATTGCACTACACTACACTGCGCTACACTACACTACACTACACTACACACTACACTACACTACACTACACTACACTGCACTACACTACACTGAGCTACACTGCGCTACACTGCATGACACTACACTACGCTACACGATTTTGTTGTCGATGTTCTTGTCGTTGTTACTGTACCTGCTGCCGCAGCTGAAGTTATTGTTGTCGTTTGTTACAACCACTACGGTTGTTGCACTTGTTATTGCTGCTACCGCTGTTATTGTAGTAGTAGTAGTATATAGTAGTAGTAGTAGTAGTAGTAGTAGTAGTAGTAGTAGTAGCAGTAGCAGCAGCAGTAGTAGTAGTAGTAGTAATAGCAGCAGCAGCAGCTGCAGCAGCAGAAGTAGTAGTAGTAGTATCATCACCATGTCCCCCACCATCACTATGTCCCTCACCATCACTATGTGCCCCCACCATCACTATGTCCCTCACCATCACTATGTCCCCCACCATCACTATGTCCCACCATCACATGTCCCCCACCATCACCATGTCCCCACCATCACTATGTCCCTCACCATCACTATGTCCCTCACCATCACCATGTCCCCCCCATCATCACCATGTCCCTCACCATCACTATGTCCCCCACCATCACTATGTGCCCCACCATCACCATGTCCCTCACCATCACTATGTCCCTCACCATCACCATGTCCCTCACCATCACTATGTCCCTCACCATCACCATGTCCCTCACCATCACTATGTCCCCACCATCACTATGTCCCTCACCATCACTATGTCCCTCACGATCACCATGTCCCTCACCATTTTATCTTAAGTCCTTCATCGTTTGGATCAATGAGGGATCTGAAATCTTTCTCCAAGATGTCTACTCACTCAGTAACGAAAAAACTTTAAGGCAAGGGGGTACTTCTGGGACCGGCTGGGAGATAGTGCGTTCCATTTCTTCTTCTTCTGGGGACACAAATGCACATGTGTGCATGTGCACGTCCACACCCACACGTGTGTGCATCTACACGCATACACATGAACGCACAAATGCATACACACACGCACCTGAGTACACACCCGCATACAAAGACACACACGTGTACACACATTTATGTACATATACATTATGCAGATACGTGTGTATGCTCACACAAGTCCACAAATTACACACACACACACACACACACACACACACACACACACACACACACACACACACACACACACACACACACACACACACACACACACACACACACACACACACACTGCACGTGCACACACACACGCGCACACACACACACACACACACACACACACACACACACACACACACACACACACACACACACACACACACACACACACACACACGTGCGCACGCGAACACACGTGGGCTGTGCCCACACATCCATACACACACATGTGTACATTCACTACACACCTATATGAAAAAAAAAGAAAAAAAGACAACCCACAGTCAGGTAGGCATTCAAGGTCTGACCATCACATTGGGCTAATGCGAAGATGAGGCATCTGGTGAATCGTAGCCACGAGACCGTCAACTTCAATTCTTTCATCTTAGTTGTTTATTTATTTATCCATCAGCTGAAAGTCATGCGTGTGCGTAGTGTGGTCTCAATACTTGGCGGATGTGGTGTAGCATATAAGGACTAGTCCGCGCGCAGTGATGCCTCCCTGATGAAACTGAAACTGAAAGTGAATGTGCGGTCGATTTTCATTGGCTGTGTCAGATCTTCCATTCTGTGGCCCACAATGAATCCCACAGTCTACTCAAGGTCTTGACGGCTGCCCCAAAGCTGTACTTGCAGCTCTGCGCCCGGCCCTCTGGTCGGGTTTGACGCCGTAGAACATCACAGGGTCGATTACCCTCAGAGCCATCCATATTTGTGGGACTGTTCGGCCTACGACCTATGACCGACTCCTACACAGAACTGAGTTTGCTACGGGCTCCACTGGGAGGAATAGAATGCACAGTCGAGCTTGGAACGCACTTCCTTGTTTCTTTTTTCCTTTAGTTCTGTTTTTGTTTATTTTATTTTATTTTTTTTTTAAGTCTGCCTGTTTGTTCTGTGTACTCTGTGTGCAGCTGATTCGGTGTCGTAAGCGGCAGGGCCTATTTGTTTGGAGTTATGGGCGTGTAACTGATTTCATAATGGGAGGTAGAGTTACTCTTCTTGTTCGTTATTTACTGTTTACTATTCCCTGCCCCATTTAAGATCTTTCAGAATAGTCAAACCGATGTCACCTGTGTTTGTTATTGTGCGTTCTTGTGATTGTTCAAATATTTTCAAAAGGCTGTGCCAGTCTTGAATAATGTTAATTTCTTTTCGTTCCTTTATCAGTTGTATTTTCTATCCAGTTTTCTTCTTGCTGTATATATGTGTAAGATACAAAGTATATGCAGTAAGCTTTGAACATTTTTTTGTCTCCTTTGTTCTGTGTACTCTGTGTTGGCATGTCTCCAAGGAGATTTGGTGTCGTAAGCAGCATACGTTCGGAGCTGTGGATGTGTGCTTAATTTCAACATGGAAGAAATTAAGTACACGCCAACAACTCACCATGGGAGAAGCAGTCAGTCTACTTCTTCCTTACATACAGTCGAGTTTCATCTACTTGATGGATGCGTTTCTGAGAGTGTTGCTCAAATTCCTCGACCAACACTGCAAGTGTCTGTAGCTCTTGGGCCTGGTTGACCATAGCATATCTTATGAAGGTTTGCGTAAGGTACCACCCTGTCATGTAGTCTCAAACCAGAATAGAGCACCATGGCATTGTCTTCATCATTGTCATCCTCATCAATCAGCATGAAAAATAAATGGCAAGAGAGATTCTGGAGGGGGATGGAGGAGGGGTGAGGGGAAGAGAGGGAATGGAGGAACGGTGTGGGTGGGGAATGTGAGGGATGGGTCAGAGGAGGAAAGAGGGGGGGGTCAGGAGGAATGCGAGAGATAGTGGTGTGTGTGTGTGTGTGTGGGTGTGTGTGTGTGTGTGTGTGTGCGTGTGAGATAGTGGCGCGCGTGTGTGTGCGTGTGTGTGTGTGTGTGTGTGTGTGTGTGTGTGTGCGCGCGCGTGCGCCGTGCGTGTGTGTGTGTGTGTGTGTGTGTGTGTGTGTGTGTGTGTGTGTGCGTCTTTGTGTGTGTATGTGTGTGTGTGTGTGTGTGTGTGTGTGTGTGTGTGTGTGTGTGTGTGTGTGTGTGTGTGTGTGTGTGTGTGTGTGTGTGTGTGTCTTCGAGTCAAATTGTCACAAGAACCCGTAAGAAATCTGTGGACCCAACATTGTAATGATCAAGGCGTAATAATCACACATTAATTACAATGCACATCTTTGTGATTAATTGACAAAAGTGCCGAAAAGAAGCGCAGAAGTGCTCTGTTTAGGATAGCTGCAAGGATACGGTGCTGATTTTAGCGAAGGGCGATGGGGGTAGGGGTCGGGGGGGGGGGGGGGGGGGTAAGATACAACGTTTTTTTGCAAGCAATTCCAGCTGGTGTATCCGGTTTGATACTCCGATTGTTCGGGTGTTTGTAGGACGCTGTTCTTCCACCAGCGTATCAACACAAATGTTTCATTCCTGTATGATGGGGACCTTTCAGAGCTTTCCCCGCGCTACGTGGGTCCTTTGGCAACGTTTCACTGAGGCTGGTCACCGGGTTGTGCTTGTTTGTTTGTAGTCTTCATCATCACTATTGTGTCATCTATCTTGCTCTTGCTGAAATGATATCCTTTTTAGGTCTCGCTGTTGTGGATGTCTGTAAAGTGCGTTAATTTCACGTTTTTATGTATAGCAGTCTCGATCAAACCATTTTCTTCTCGTTTCCCCAGTATTGTTTTTACACTTGTTCTGTAACGTGAAACAGTTTGGTGTCTTTTTTTCTGCGTAATTAGAAATGTGTGTGTGTGTGTGTGTGTGTGTGTGTGTGTGTGTGTGTGTGTGTGTGTGTGTGTGTGTGTGTGTGTGTGTGTGTGTGTTGAGAGTCTGTGTATGTGTATATCTAATGTATACACATCAGTTTGTGTTTATGTATGTGCACACAATATGCGCGTGTATGTAGGCGAGTGTTCAAGCATTTGAATGCGTCAACTTGTGTGCAAGTGCACTTTTCAGTATAAGAGAGAGAGAGAGAGAGAGAGAGAGAGAGAGAGAGAGAGAGAGAGAGAGAGAGAGAGAGAGAGAGAGAGACAGAGAGACAGACAGACAGACAGACGCAGACAGAAAGAGAGAGAGAAGAGAATCAACATGCACACACACACACGCACACAGAGAGACACACAGACATACACACACAACAGAGAGACAGACAGACAGAGAGAGAGAGAGAGAGAGAGAGAGAGAGAGAGAGAGAGAGAGAGAGAGAGAGAGAGAGAGTCTGGCATTATGCAGAGTTCAACACCTGAGAAATGACAACAGAGAACGAAGTGTCCAGATTCCGACATATTTATTTCTTTCTTCGCTTTGCCACATAATTCCATTCAATTCATGCAACCAATACATATTTCATTTCATACATCAATGCTATACGGAATCATTCCAATTAGTTATACATCAATTCTTCTCTCATTATTTTAGCATCATTTCCAAAAGTGCAAGAACATGCTAGAATTACCAACAAAAATAACCTCTTAAAACTAAATTAATTTGTTTTTGATGCATGTTTCCAAACGCATTCTCTTATCTTTGATGTACAGTTTCCATGATTATCTGACGTTAACTTCTTGAACACTCTCTGCTGCGTTACTCTTTCCATACAAAAAATCAACTGTTTTTCATAGGCCTTTTCATTCCTCCTTCCTTACACTTACACACCTTTTCCGTTCATTTTGGTGGTATGGGAGAAAGTCCATTCATCTGTTATACATCATTTCCAATCACATTTCAAAATATAGACATCGGTATTCATTCTGATTCATCTTGAATATATCATTCCATCAGTCTTTGGCAAATGTTTAAAGCATTATTTCCATTCATTCTTCACCAAACAAAATTTTACCGGTCTGTAATATAAGTTAGTCTGATTCATCTTTCGTTAGCTTTCCAAAACGACCCCCCCCCCCCCCCCCCCCCCCCCAAAGCCATAAGAAAAAGCCATAAGAAAATTGCCTTATTTTTCCCATTAGATATAGAATACAGTTTCCAATTATACTTTTAAGGCCTGAATTCTTGTCATCATGAGAAATAAAATGAGACGAACCGCTTATCAATGAGACTGGAATGCGTTATAGTTATACGTTTGTTCGATTCATCTTCATCATATCATTTCAGTCCTTTTCGATACTTTAAAAGCTCAGTGATAAACTTGTGTATATGATCAGTAATGTTCACAGGGCTTTTCGGAACTTACTTCACTGACCGGTATAAAAAACGCGCTGTATTGCATTCTAGAAAACAACTCGCATTCGTCATCATTCATCCATTGCTTTTTTCAGTATCTTTTTTTTTTTTACTTTTACCCCGTTTCAGGGGGACAAGACGGAATCTTCATTTTTCTTTCATTTCCACACTGTTCCACCGATTTCCTATTATTTACAGTTTCCAATCTTTCATCATAACAATGAAGTTTTTAAAAAATGCATTGTGCTTACAAACAGGAGAAAATGAAAATGTGAAAATCACAAAGTTTAATGCCCCTTTCCCTCCTCCTTCCCCACCCTCACTCCTTTTCACTTCATCCACTCTTCTGCACCCTCATCTCTCTCCTCTTTCTTTAGAAAAAGTAAATCCAGAATATTCAAAAAAAAAAAAAAAAAAAAAAAAAAAAGCATTTCATCATCGCCCATCCTTCATCACTTCCATCAAAGCACATGCAATGGTTGAATGATCAAGACATGACTAGTTCATAATCAGCTGGAAGTGAGCACTAAAGATCAATGTATATGTAATGTGGTCTCGTTTCTCACACCACCGACAGGATGATTTCAGGCACAACACTGACCTGAACGCGAAAGGCGTTAGATACAAATACATATTCAAGCAGTGAACAAATAAACAACTCAAAGTTGAAATACCAACAAAAGCCAGTGCTGTGAAGCGGAACCGGCTCTCTCTCTCTCTCTCTCTAATGTCGTAGGTATGCGCACACAGTTTCATGACATATATTCTATTCAACACATTCATCCTCTCTCCCTTCCTCCTCCTCTTTTCCTCCTCTTTTTATCCCCTCTTTATTCCCCCCCCCCCCCTCCCACTCCCACTCTCGTCCCGACTACCCATAATTCTCATCAAAGGGACGTCTGAGATCTGAACTACAATCTGTAATATGTGTGTGTGTGTGTGTGTGTGTGTGTGTGTGTGTGTGTGTGTGTGTGTGTGTGTGTGTGTGTGTGTGTGTGTGTGTGTGCGTGTGTGTGTGAAGTGCGTGCCCCCTGTGTACCCCTCGTATCATCCCCGGAGACCGCCTCGTAATCATCCCCCTAAGAAGCCCTCGTAATCCTCCCCCCCCCCCGTAATCATCCCCGAAGACCCCCTCGTAATCATCCCCGAAGACCTCCTCGTAATCATCCCCTGAGACCTCCTCGTAATCATCCCCTAAGACCCCCTCGTAATCATCCCCGAAGACCTCCCGCATCATCAGTCGCACGTCCTCCACCATGACTCGCATCGTAACCTCATGGAAGTGGTTCCGTCTCCTTTGATACGACCCTATCAGTCTCTCATGTCGGTTTTGTCGCAGCCCATCGAAGAGCAGGCGCAGCCCCTGCGTCCCTTGGGGAAACCCACGTGTTGGCAGTATATCCCGGCCTGCAGGCATTCGCAGGTCTCGATGCGGCACCAGCCCTTGCAGCTGCAGCCGCTGTGCTGCCTGGAAGCCCGGATGGCTGTCAGCTCTCGCTCTCCTTCTTCTTCTGCGTCTCTCTTCTTTTTTTTTCTGCTTCCGGCGGCTGACTGTCACACTCCTCCTCCCTCTTTCTCTTCAGTTCCCGTTCTTCTCCTCTCCATCTCCTCCTCCCTCTTTCTCTTCAACTTCTGTTCTCCTTCCTTCTTTTCCAGCCCTCCTTCTGTTCTGCCTTCTCCTCCTCCTTTCTCGAGCAGCTCCGCCTTCTGAGACGACTTCTCCTCCCTCCTGTTCTCCTCGCCTTTCTTGCTGTGCTGGGACTCCTCTGGCCGGGGTCTCAGACCAAGGAGCTCTCTCCGCTGCTGGCGGCCCGCGCGGGGAAGGCTTCTCAAGCGCCGCGGCTTCGTTGGCGATACGGCGCGGATGGCTCGTTTGGTCTGGCCACAGGGCTCAGCTCCATGCCTGCAACACAAGACACAGACAGGCTGGTATGAAGCCAGTTGGAAAGGGAGGTCACTGAATTTCAGTCTCGTTGTCCCGAGTGTTATTTGTCTTCCCTGAAGAAGACCTAAGAAGTCTACACGCGTCGTGTTTTCTCTTGTATTTCGTTTGTCCTCGTTGTTCATTTACAAGTACTTTTTTTTTCTTTAATTTAAGAATCTGGCATGACGCAGCAAGAGGAAAATTGTGTCGTTGAAGTCCGAGTCATTTATTTATTTGTTTATTTTTTATTCGGTTTGTATCATTACTTTACGATCACTGCTGCCCTGAAGAAGTCATTTGTTCTTTATTGACACAGTTAGCCAGTACAGCGGCGTGATGTTTTCGCCCCCCATCAATTCTGTTTGTCAGTCTGTCAATCAGTATGATGGCGGCAACATCACTGGGCAGGACTGGACCAGACTTAGCGGTGAGAGAGAAATGAGTCCCAGTGAGGGCCTTTTGAATAGTTGGAGGGCGGGGGAGGGGGTGCGGAGGGGGCGATTCTGGTTAAAAAGGTGGGTACAGGCTCTACTGGCACTTGGGGGAGGTGGGGGGGGGGGGTGGCCTTGACTGGCCAGGTGTCTGAACTCAGTCGCTGACAAACCTGTGTGCACTTGCAAATCTCGTATGACGAGAGAAGGACAGGGATCAGGCACTTAGTGTAAAGTATTAAAGTGTTTCGATTGAATTACTAATCTAATATGTGAGTATTCTCTACCCCCCCCCCCTCCCCCAGGGATTTCATTTTGTCATGGTATGATGTGGTTGTCTTATGACTATCCATTAATACAAGAAAGCAACTAGCTATCCCAAATTCTTTTTTTTTTTTTTTTTTTTTTTGCTTTCCAACCTCTGCGCCACATCAGAGGCAGTCACAACGCCGCTCATGCGCCACAGCCACATCAGAGGGCAGTTCCGGCAATCCACGCCGCTCAATGTCATCGTCAAGAGTGGAGGAGACAGCACTGCTGCCGCCTTTCAGTGGTGTTCTGATCTAACATATGCAGGACACCACCTACTA
>JADBJO010008160.1:2500-12500 GCA_016801955.1 Conus betulinus | reverse complement strand
TACAAGATCCAACAGCTTTTCTGCTTCGACGACATTCCTTCTTCATTACCCACGCATTGATCTACATACAAAACAAGCCTAGCTTACTCTGGATCATATGTCTGAAACTCACTTCCACCGAATCTACAAAATATGAATACTTTAAAAAAACTTTTCAAGAAACATTTGCATAAACATTTTTTGTCTCAATAATTTGATTATTCGATTAAAGTGATTAGTGAAAGTCTTCTGTGAACCATACTTTGAATACATCGTCTAAAAATATAATCTACTCCATTAAAATCGCCCATCCCCACTTCCACTCTGTCTGCCGTCCCTTTTCTCCTCCCTCTACCTACTATTCTCCCCCACCCCACCCCCCCCCCCCGTTCTTCTAACCTCTCTCTGTATTTTGTTTATTTGTAAGTTTCCTTCTGTTTCACACCACCACACCCAAGGTCATTATTACTTTTATGAGCAGATCACAATGTTGCTGTGTTGAATTGTCATTATGAATGATATGTGTTGAAATAATGTATATATGATAAGGACAGATTGTAAGACTAGGCTTTGGCCTAATATCTTCATCCTTGCGTATTAAAAGATCAATCAATCAATCTCTCTCTCTCTCTCTCTCCATCCTTGCGTATTAAAGATCAATCAATCTCTCTCTCTCTCTCTCTCTCTCTCTGTGTGTGTGTGTGTGTGTGTGTGTGTGTGTGTGTGTGTGTGTGTGTGTGTGTGTGTGACGCTACTGACACATTTCTTTGAGGGAGAAAAACTGCGCACCGCATATCTCGTAGTGTTTGTACGCACATTCCGTAGAATTGGATGGTTTTTTACAACAAAAATGGGCGAACTTCACTGATCTTATAGCATTAGTCAAGGGCATATCCAGGTAAACAGTCACATACGAACACAAACCATTTTTCATGTGTGGAATGTTTCATATACGCATGTAGGCTAATTGTTGTTTACTTCAACAATAAAGCCAATTCATCATATACATACATAAGCCTTTTTTTCCTTTTCTGTATAAACAATTATGCCTGTCTATATATGCATTCTTCTTCGCAAAAAATGAATATTGTATCCTTAATCATTTTCTTAATCGCTTCGACAATTATGAATTGTTCTCGAGAAACATGAGGATTAATCATGCGAACAAATGATTTACTAAACTGCTCCTTTTCTGTAAACAAAATATTGTTCACAAATTTCATAATTTGCTTACACAACTGATTAACTTTATTGTAAATAAATCGTTATTTATGTATGAAATGGTTATGCGTTTAAAGAATGCAGAACGATGCCGGCAAACGATCAAGGGTTACCTCCCTTTCTCAAACACGCATGCACACAGGCACTTTTCCCCTTCCTTCGCCCCGTCTCTCAATAACTGACTTAGTCCTGCAAATTTTTCTTAGTGACAGGTCTTCAGAATACAACACTTACAGAAACGACCATTTGTACGTAAATAATAATTTGTCTACGCATAGAATGGATTATTAAAGTGAAGAAATCATCACATCTGTTGACCATGTATTATTTACAACATTGAGAGGATAATACATAATTGATTTACACAAATTCATGAATAATATCATATCTATAGATTTATGAATAACAATTATTTGGGCAAGAAGCTAAAGCGCCAACCACTGCGGTATGTGCGTGGATCGTGCAGGCTTAGCATATAGTTTATCTCGGAAGTAAGGTAAGGTAATTTTGCGTACAGCCCAGCCGACCACAAAGGGCCATATCTGGGCTGTCACCACATTAAGATCAACTAACAAGGCATTCATTCACACAGTTCTTTAAAATATATCTCCTAAAAACCCAATTTTTCCTAAAAATCTTTCCACTGTAAAATCTCAGATCCGATGAAAAATGTTAATCTCTTTCAAGAACTCAAAGATCGCATCAGGCGGAACATCTCCGAACAAAGTTTTCATGAACTCTACGCCATTTGGCGCTTTCTGGACATAATTTCAAGAGATATCTAGTGCATAAAAATTGCTGTGAACACGAGTGCAATCCTCATGAGCTTTCTTCCCGCGACCACCGTAACACACACTTCCCTTGAGCACAGTTTGCACCAAGCTAAACCTGGTGCCACTTTGTGAAGAAAGTCTCCAATGACTTCGTCAACTTTCTGAAGCGTCCACTCCCATTTCCACTTGTTTTTAATTGAAGAGTCGTCAAAAGTCGGACCTGCTTCAACAATGTCTGCGCGTTCCGCCATTTTGTTTCTTCCAAGAAGTCCGACAGGTAACTTCTTCCAAGAAAAATCAGGGGCCATAACTTGCGCGCCGTTGCTATAGACGTGTGCAAGAACGATCACGGATGGTTTGCTCCTTTCGTTTTTTTTTTTTTTTTTTCTGTTTTTGTGTGTTAAACAGAAGTATGAATAGCTGAATCCCTTAGTGAAGTCATAGGCCTATGAATTTCTGAACTACATCAGAATTCGCTTTTGATAGAAGCACAGATAACTGAATCCCTTTGTGAAGTAATACACCAATCAGTTTCTATCCTGGCGGCCCACCAGAAGGCTTATACACACCAGTGAACATGGCGCAAGAGGCACGCCAGACAGGACGACCCCACAAAAAACTGTGTGGAATGGAAAATGCCTTTGTGCACACAATGCATTATATGTACGAACAGACAAGCAGACTTATTTACCCATACGATTTCGCCGTATTTTGTACACGTTTGGCGAAAACACGACGAATGTGACGAATTAAAAAAAAAAAAAAAAAAAAAAAAAAACTTCGAAAAAAAAAAAAATTCCGGAGACAGAGTTCTTAAGCGGTAACTGAACTTGTGGACATTAACAGCGGCCGGAGGCTTCGACCAAAGAGAGACAACTCTTGCTAACTTCTGCGCTCGAAATCGTGTTCTGCAGTGTGCGTTTCTACGACAACATGCCCTGTAACGTCGAAAAACCGGCGAGAGAGGTCATGAGCGTGCGCCAAAGTATACTGATGAATCGGGTTTGAAAGTAATTTGTCTCAGAAAGAACCTGTTTTTTACCGTCGTCAGTGCCAGATCAGGTGGTTACTTCTGGCAAGAAAGCGTCTGCACTGTGATGGCGGGTGAAACAAAATGAAGGATCGTCCCCTCTCCCTCTTGCTTTTACAGAAATTTGGAATTTGGTACACTCTCTTTGCCGGAACTATGCTCATTTTCGTTGAAAAGTACACCAAAATCAGACTAGGCAAAACCTGTCTGGATATGTTTTTGTTATACTACATGTAGTAATATACTTAAGAAAATTTGTTTATATACACATGCTTTCTACTGGTTGAATAACATCTTCTGCACAAATTAAACATTTTATACATGTGAAATGAATTGTTTTACATACACAAGAACGAACAAATGTCATTTTAAGAGGGTAGTGGACTAAATATGAATACTTTTTATATCCTGCCATCTGGGCAAGAAAAAAATATATGTACAGTAAAAAGCAAATTAAACAATATACATGGGAAAAAAAAAAAAAAGCAACAATTGATTGCATGACAACTTTGTGAAAAAAAAAAAAAAGAAACCAATTAAGAAAACAACAACCACAACAAGAAAACTAAGAGAGAGAGAGAGAGAGAGAGAGAGAGAGAGAGAGAGAGACTGACCGACCGACCGACCCGACCGACTGGCGACAAAAAGGCAGAGATAAAGGAAGAGAAAGACAATGAAGCAGACATGGATAAACACAACCGTGGAATGCTTTGAAAAAACACATTAATGGCACAGGATGATCAATGCAATTAGTGTAGAGTTGAGTTGACTTCGAACTTCAGCACAGATTCGTTAAAGTAAAAATCTGAATTGAGAATCATCAAGATATATCAGTGTATAGTGGAGTCAGATCTGAGTCATTCATCAGGTATTTTTTGGATTTTTTAAAAGTTGATTCATTTCTAAGTTCTCGAGGAATATGGTTCCATTGCCAACATTTGGAATAGGCCTATGCCAAACTAGATTTGTATGTGTATAAAAATATTCATTGCAAAGGTGAGGTTCATTTCATGTGAATGTCGATAATCGTTAAATATGAACAGATTGATATGCCCAGCAATTATAATAATCGTAATGATGATGATGATAATGAATAATAACAATCGATGGGAAGGAAGAAATGATCAGTGAATAAAAAAGCTAACAGTACTTTTGAAAAAAAAAAACGGGAGAAAGGGTGAGAAAAAGACACACACACACACACACACACACACACACACACACACACACACACACACACACACACACACACACACACACACACACACACACACACACACACAGACGCACACACACTCAGAGGGAGAGAGAGTGAGGAGATGAAGTCAACATTTTCTTTCTTCAGTCAAAGCAGCCAGGTTTTGTTTAAAAGTCCAGTGATCGATCATGCCTAATGATGGAAACAAAGATGACATACAGTGAAGTCTACGTGACAATGTATGTTCCACTCACCTGTTGTACACTTGCAAGAAAAAAAAACTCGGCGTCACGACAACTCTTCCACTCGCCGTTACTTCCTTTCAGACCAGTGAGAGTCACGGACAAGCTAAAGCTTACTACACACGACACTTCCAACTCCCAGAGTGACAAACTGCTGACTGTTAGCTCTCGGGTCTGAGCGTGGCCTCCGCTGTAGAAGACGTCAGTCTGGCTCTCCAACGATCGCGCAAACGAGGACGAAACCCCCAAACACCGCGCCCCAAAAACATCACGTGACGGTCATCGTAAATGGTTGAGTTTTAAGGGACAAGCTGGTATGATAGCTATGAAAAGAGGCTTGCGTCAAAAGTCGGTGACAGCTGTGTTCCTGATGAAACTGCCCACTATCGTTGAGGAAAACTGCTATAACTGGGGAATCGGGTATTTCTGGTGCCATCTATAACATTCATAATTATTTTCTTTCGGCCCATCTGCTGTTGTTCCTGCTTTCCTTTCAAAACACAACTGGTCTCCCTGTTTTCTTTGGAATAAAAGTTGTTTTTCCTCCTATTCCCCCCAAGGATAACAACTATTTACCTGCTTTTCTTTTCTCTGTCCCTAATGATCACAACTATATTTCCCGTTCCTTTGTCAGGATAGGAACTATTTTCTGGCCCCACTGAATCAGGTACCAATGTAAGTATGACACGCTTTGTGAGTGGAAAATTCCCTCTGACAGAGTTTGGCCTCCTAACCTTTCACCCATTATTGCATGTCATGTGCATAGCTGTTCATTTTCACACAAGTCATGTGTGTATCTGTTCATTTTAATCAAAGTCATGTGTGTGTCTGTTCACCTTTCATCTCAAGTCATGTGTGTGTCTGTTCACCCTTTATCACAAGTCGTGTGTGTCTGTTCACCCTTCATCACAAGTCACATGTGTCTTATAACCCCATGTTCCGTGTTAGTCGTACATGTGCGTGTGGTATAATCACACCAGAGGTCTGAAATAGGAGTCGGAAAAACAGGGATAAGAACTGTAACCCATAGAAATAACAGAAATAACGGTTGTTGGTTTCCTCATTGTTGCTGTTTACTGAAGGATAACAATTCTCTTCCTCGAGTAAACAGGAAAACGGGTTGTAACCCTTGAAGACAACAGCGTTAATAGCTGTTTTCCCCTGCTGTTGCTGTTTTTTCTGAAAGATGTAGCTGTTTTCCCCCTACTGTTGCTGTTTTTCTGAAAGATAGTAGCTCTTTTCCCCTACTCTTGCTGTTTTTCTGAAAGATAATATCTGCTTTCCTTGCTGTTGCTATTTTTCTGAAAGATAGTAGCTGTTTTTTCCTCCTACTGTTGCTTTTTTCTGAAAGATAATAGCTGTTTTTTTCCCTGCTGTTGCTGTTTTTCTGAAAGGTAATAGCTGTTTTTTTTGGGGAAAAGAAAACAGGTAAAACAACTATGATCCTCAGGGACACAGCAGTAATACCTGATTTCACAACCGTCGTTTGTTTTTCTGCAGGATACTACTTGAATTGTTCATAAAAGCGATAGTTAGAGTCTCGGACGCTACTACGCTACCATAGGTTAAGATAAGGTCCTCTTCGGGCTATACACCACTGAGCGGTTAGACTTCCCAATGATAAGATACCTATGCTATTTGCCAATGTAGTCCTTTGTGTGTGTGTGTGTGTGTGTGTGTGTGTGTGTGTGTGTGTGTGTGTGTGTGTGTGTGTGTGTGTGTGTGCGTGGGTGCGTGTATGTGTGTGTGTGTGTGTGTTCGCGCGCGCGCGCACTTGCGTGCTGGCTTGAATTTTTCTTTCTTCCTTTTCTTTTTCTTTTTAACATTTTGGGTACAGTCGGGTGTTGGGTAGGGGTGGGGTAGGGGGGGGGGGGGGGGGGTTGATATATAAACCAAAGAATGGCTTAGTTTTATACGCCTCAAGACTTTCCGTTGTTTAACTCTACATTTCAAATTGTTGTGATGAAAGTTTCATGCTTTCATTTTGTTTGTTTGTTTTCCACGGAAGAACTCTCTCTTTTTAGTGACAGTCTGAAGTAATCTCGTGAAACAGCCTCCATCGGCAGAGGGCTACCACAGCTGAGGCACCATAGCCTTCAATGTAGTTCTCTTTAAAACAAAACAGCTAGTTTTTTTTTTTTTGAAATGAGAGAGAGAGAGAAGAGAGAGAGAGAGAGAGAGAGAGAGAGAGAGATTGAGAGAGGTATGGAGAGAGAGAGAACACCGAACACTGAAACATTCATAATGGCATTTATGGAGAGATAGAGAGATGGGGAGTTGGGTTGGAGTGATAGGGAGGGGAGTGGGTGATGGAGGGAGGGGATGTGTAGGCAGTTAGCGGGGGAGGATGACAGTAAGAGGTAAGAGGGAGGGATAAAAAATTGAGAGTGAGGGAACTTGATTGAGAGAGGGTGGGAGAGTCTGGGGATAGGTAGGTGATAGAGGGTTGGGAAGCTAATAGATGAACAGGGAGGTTCGCTATGAGGTGAAGACGATATATTGGTGATAGAGTGGAGAGGGGGGTGGGGGTGAGTTTTTTTTTTGGGGGGGGGGGGGGGGGGGTGGGGGGGGGGGGGGGGGGGGGGGGGATCTATAAAGAGGCGAAGAGAAAGATGATGTAGGCTTATATGATGAATTAAACCCGATTCTAATAACTTCAGTATCGTAGTATGTTTCATATTTCCACCTTTTGGTTACCCAAACCCTATTATGTTTGAAATCCAGTGATTGCCATGTGTTATGTTTAAGTCCCTCCCTTCTAAATTCAAAGAAAGCGAAAGATTTCTTCTTTACAACATAGAGCCTAATCTCGATGTAGGTCTCTTTGATAGACCGGGAACGTGGTGGGGAAAAAAAAATGTCATTAGCTATACAGCCTTGATGACATGGGGTATGCAAAGCAAAAAGCAAATAACGTAAACAGAGAGAGAGAGAGAGAGAGAGAGAGAGAGAGAGAGAGAGAGAGAGAGAGAGAGAGAGAGAGGAGAGAGAGAGAGAGAGAGGAGGGAGAGGAGAGAGAGAGACAGACAGACAGAGAGAGAGAGAGAGAGAGAGAGGAAGAGACAGACAGAGAGACAGACAGAGAGATGCTTCATTCATTATAGGCTTTGGCCCCTTTTGAAGAAGTACTCAACATATCATAGCATGATGAAAATGATATGACAATAGAACCAATGATGTAAGGGACACAAGCAAAGCCGATTTCGATATTACGAAGTACCCGTTTTTTAACACAGCGTGTCTTCTGTGCCATTTTCCCCGGGGACAGTTGGTTGATTTTCTTATGTCTTGTGCCTTGTGTGCCCGTTATCCCCAGGGAACAGTTAGTTGATGGTTTTAACATCATGTGTCTTTTGTGCCAGTTTCCCCGGGGAACACAGTTGGTTGATGACTTTTACATCATGTGTCTTTTGTGCCAGTTTCCCCGGGGAACAGTTGGTTGATGGCTTTTACGTCATGTGTCTTTTGTGCCAGTTTCCGCGGGGAACAGTTGGTTGATGGTTTTTACGTCATGTGTTTTTTGTGCCAGTTTCCCGCGTACAGTTGGTTGATGGTTTTTACGTCGTGTGACTTGTGTTCTTGGGGACAGTTTGTTGACGCCACTTGTATTTCATGTGGATCATAGACCAGGACCACTCTCTCTACTTCCATTCTCTCTCTCTCTCTCTCTCTCTGTCTCTCTGTCTCTCCTCTCTTCCCCCCCTCTCTCTCTCTCTCTCTCTCTCTCTCTCTCTCTCTCTCTCTCCTTTTCCTCCTCCTCTCTTGACTCTACCCTCTTTCCTCGTGCCCTATTCCTCAACTCACCCTCTCTCCCACTGTCCCACTGTCAACTTCATTCACCACTTTGGTTTCACAAGGGGAGTACTGCGCATGTTAATGTCTGAACTGTTTTTATTTTTTTGTCGCTGAGGAAGGCATATTGCCGAAAATAACTTGTCCTGTTTTGTGTCGTTCATTAAAATTGCGTTACTTCACACTTTGTTTTGTGTGCTCTTCTGCTTTTTCGTCGCGTTCCGGTAACGCTGCAGTTTGTTTCATTTGCCTTCCTTCTCATCATCGAGAGGAGAGAGGGAGGTGATGGTGTGTGTGTGTTGGGGGGGGGGGTGGGGAGGTGGGGGGTGTTACCGCGAGCCACTGGAGTCTCATCTTGGCATCCTCCGCCCCCCCCCCCCCCCCCCCCCCGCACTCCCTCTTCCCTCCACCCCCCTCCCCCCGCCGCCCCCCCCCCCCCCCCCCCCCCACACACACACGCACACACACACATACCCAGACACTCACACAGAGAGAGAGTTAATACCACCCTCCCTCACCCCTCCACTCCTTAAACATGACGTGGCACAGCCGGGCATGAATGGAGAGAGGGTGGAGAGCGGGGGACAGAAGGGGAGTGGGTGGTTTTGTGAATGGGCCAGCGTACGGTCCATTCATGTCAACATTGCCCTTCACAGTCGGCCCGGCTGGCACGCGCCACAACGCTACAAGTTGCGTTGGCCACACGCCTCAATTAGGATCTGGCACTAAACCACTACCTCATCCATCATGTTGTAAGGCCTTTCCTTTTTCTTTCTTTATAGTGTCCACAATCATCATGTTGATTATTCTGACACTTTTGTATGTATGATCATTTATTATCCCACCATTAAGGCAGCCATACTCCATCTTCGGGGGAAGGTGCATGCTATGTGTAATGTGTCATCAATACCAACGGCCAAACTGGCCTTCTCTTCCGAAAGTTGGTGATGGGATTTTACGTGTGTGCAAGATGTGCGTGCGTTCACACATGGAGGAACTTCGGTTTATAGTCTCATTCGAAGGACTGTGTGGGGAATGGAGTCAGAACCAATGTTAATTCACCAGAAATTACTTTTTCGGGAGTACTTCTGGGCCCGCGCCAGAATGACAGTACCCCCCCTTGTCCCAGAAGTACTCTCCCCTGTTGACAACTTTGCAAATAAATGCTTGTTTTCTGTTACTGTCTTATAACGCTGACTCCTTTAGAGAGGGAGTACTTTTGGTACCAGTCCCAAATCTGACCACCCCTCGGCACCAGAATGACTCCCGGGAGTACGTCTGGGCCCCAGCCCAAATGTACTCCCGGGAGTAATTTTGGCGTGGCTCCAGATGTACCCTTCCTCCCACCCCCCCCCCCCCCCCCCCCCCCCCCCCCACCCCCCCCTTCAAAAGCTGAGAGAGTACTTTGGGGCCCAGCCCAGACTTACTCCCGGGAGTAAAACTAGGCCCTTTTTAGCGGACCCAGAAGTACTCCCGAGGAGAAGCGGGAATACTTCTGGGCTGGTCCCAGAAGTACCCCCTTTGCATTCTCCTTTATGAATGCGTCCAGGGTTGTTAATTGCTGGTTATAAACTCATACATGGACATTCCATCTGAATCAACAATGAAATATAGTCTGAACCCTATGCCGACCCCGAATCCGGAGCTGACCTCCGAGCCGACCCCCGAGCCGAGATCTGACCGCCGACGCTACGCTGCATCACACTACACGGCACTCCGCACTGTTCTACACTGCGCTGTGTTTCACACTACTCTGTGCTACACT
>JADBJO010008159.1:95000-100498 GCA_016801955.1 Conus betulinus | reverse complement strand
CGAAGTGCTTTGCGAGATCAAAAGTAGAACATGGGCGCTAGTAGGTACGTTGTGGTCAAAACTAATTAAAAAAAAACTGACAGTCATTATCACCGTAAGGTTTGTCGTCTTCGGTCTTTGCGCTTCGGTTGTCGTGTTACCTTCAGTCAGACAGTGCATGAGACCCGTCTGAAAAAAAGCACAAGGAAAAAGATACACCCAAAGTGCACGGTGCGGCAGGAAAGAAAGTGGGACAGCTGGGAGCAATCCTGCACCACCTTGGAAGCCTGCGCTGTGTTCACATTGGTTGCAGGCACGCACAGGGTATTCCATTACCATTTCAAGGGACAAATTTGCTCTCTGGCTGATGCCATTGTGTAGTGGCCACGGGATGTGAGACGACAGAACCTCGGACGGGGAACGTCCCCCATGGTTGTACCAACCCATGACTGCATGAGCCCACTGGCGAAAACGCCACCAGTTAAGCAAATGTCGTCTCCATACCACAGGCTCACACGTGTGCGGTTCCGCTGACAGCGTGGAGACAGTAGTAAACTCCAGACACGGCCAAGCTTTCGCCATGAGGTCTTGCTTTTACGATGGTCAGGTCATGGAGATATACCCCGATTGTTATCAAACTAGCTGGATTGCATGGGTGCAGCTTTGTTGCCTTCAAATGCAATCGTTTCAGGACTGGACTGCTTTTCAACTTAGCTGGCCTAGTATATGTACGACTCCATAGGACACGCTTGTGAAGTGAATCAGGTAGGTGACGAACCCAGGAGAAAGAATTAGGAATATCGCGCTGTTCTTCAGCAAAGTACACTAACGGCCAAATGACACCAACGAGAAGTTTTAAGGAGCATTCCAGCCAAAGAACGGCTCTGGCACACATTCAAGCATGTTGGAAGCAGACATATGACATATGCATTTTATGTTTCTTTGTACTCATCAATTGCTGTTTATTCAATCCGTACTTTATATTCTATCTTTTCTACATGCATACTCGAGCGAACGTGTGTGTGTGTGTGTGTGTGTGTGTGTGTGTTTGTGTGTGTGTGTGTGTGTGTGTGTGTGTGAGAGAGAGAGAGAGAGAGAGAGATAGTGTGTGTGTGTGTGGGTGTGTGGTGTGTGTGTGTGAGAGAGAGCGAGACGAGAGAGAGAAATTAGAGAGAGAGTATGTGTGTGTGTGCGCGCGTGCGGGGGCGGTGCGTGCGCTGATTTGTTACTCAAAAGCTTTTTTTTTCCATTTCCGTTGAGCCAACTGCGCTACTAAACCCTACGCGGGCTGATTCTAACGAATTCATTTAAATACTATCTAAAAACCAATGACCTGCAGCATGTGTTGCTATCCACACGATCAAAACGAAAGCAGAAGTGTGACGGTGTGCGGCCTGTGCACTGACAATGATCACCGAGAGCGGTCGACGCGGTGAAAACATCAAACCAATATTGCGGTATCCACTGTGCCAGATTTCATTTATCAAAAAACAAATCGCCCGTGGCTTCCCGTTTCCGTCTGCCGTAGAGTTGTTTCTCCTGGCACAGCGAGTGCGAACACTTTCACCCCCATTTTCATGCTCCTGCCAGAATCTGATTCTGACTCATAGCTCTTCTCTGCTAGCACGTGCCTCTACAGCACCTCCTCCCATTCCATTCCACTGATTCACACCACACACCCAGCCACAAGCGCGCGCGCGGCACCACACACACACACACGCACACACCACCAGCACAATGCCTGTAAACAATAATGTACTTTGCAATACATTGTCTCGGTATCTAATTGTTTACTAATGCATGATTACCACGGCACTATTTTTTCATAAAGATGTATTCAAAATCCCTTCCCTACCCCCCCTCCAGAGCGGAAGAATTTTGCGAGGAGGACGACTTTTTTTAGGATCCCAAGTCCATTCCGAAGTCTTGGCGTCTTGTCTTCTGCCACACCGAAGTCGTCTTGTGTTGTCTTCTGCCAAGCTGAAGTCCGTATTGGCGTTGTCTTCGCCAAGAAAGTCGTCTTGTTTGTTGTTCTACCAACCGAAGTCGTCATGTGTTGTCTTGTGTTGTCTTCTGCAAAGAAGTCGTCTTGTTGTTTGTCTTCTGCCAACCAAAGTCGTCATGTGGTGTCTTGTGTTGTCTTCTGCAAGGAAAGTCGTCATGTTTTTGATCTTCTGCCAAAGGAAGTCGTCGTCTTGTGTTGTCTTCTCTGCCAACCGAAGTCGTCTTGTGTTGTCTTCTGCCAACCGAAGTCGCTTTGTGTTGTTCTTCTGCCACCCGAAGTCTCATGTGTTTGTTGTGTTGTCTTCTGCCAGCTGAAAGTTCGCCTTGTGTTTGTCTTCTGCCAGCTTGAAAGTCGGAGAGAGAGAAACTGTTTCATAAAAATCAAGCCGCGCTGAATTGGTCATGAGAGCCAGGGAGGAAGCTCCGGCTGAAGAGGGTCCATGAAGAACGCCCTCTCCAAATGACTGTCGCCTTCTTCAAACAGCACCGTACACTTCCCTTTCTGGACGACACGTCCTAGCAGGAAGGCAATCGACGCGTGTAAAGAAATTGATACCGACTCGATAGAAGAGAGGCCAGTTTCAAGAATATTGTTTGAGCGTGTAACAGTTTTTTTTTTTTTTTTTCCCCTGATGGCTGCACTGCCCCTCTCCACGCAAGGACCGTATAAACAAGAGTGTGCACCTGACCCGCTTGAGACGGGGCGCTGCGTCTCGTGTCTCGTTGCCCTACTGTTGACACGCTCTGCTGCCTGCAATCTCTCTTGAGACAGAAAGCACCACAGACGAGAATAGTAAACACTGATGGAACGTTCAGGAAGATTCAGGGAGTGAAGTAAATGGTCGCAGGAGACAGAAAGAAGGAAAGATGAAGACAGACAAAGGAAGATACACAGTGACCAAACGCTAACGGTAAACCAGCATAATTGTCATGCCTTCGCTTCTCCTGGAAAGGCGTTTGTCGTTAGACACACGGCTGCTGAACCTGTGATTTATTACACACACCAACACACACACACACACACACACACACACACACACACACACACACACACTGTTTTCATTACACTGTGTGTTTTGGGATTTCTACGTATGCATTGCATCGTATTTCCTTTTTTTTCATTGTTTAGTAGTTGGACATCTATTCTTATTTGTGGGGGCAGAATGAAAAAAAAACAAAGCTGTAAAAGCTTATTCTCTGAACCCTCAATAACGGTGATTTTGACTTGACTTCACACACACACACACACAACACACAACACACACACACACACACCAGAAGTGAAAAGGGGTGTTACCATGCTGCCAGATTTGACTACCCTTGGTCATTTCGAAACCTTAAGACAAATCGGGCTGCAACAGTCGATCACGTGACATGGTAAAAGAAAAAAAAATCAACAACGGCTTTTCCTATGGCTCACGTTACCAAGTGTTCCCCTTCCCCCCCCCCCCCCCCCCCCCCCCACCCATTTCCCTCCATTTCTCAGGTTGTTGCTGGCGACCCGGGAACAGCATGAGATGCTGGAGAGCCTGGCTGATTTCACAGACAACAACGGGCCCTTTCCAATCCCACATGACGCGCAGATCATTATGATTACCTCCCTTTTATGTCGGATCTGGCAACACGATCACGAGAAACATTGCAAATCTCCTCAGATAAAAGTGCTCTGGCACACAAAAACTGCAGTTTATGGTTTCCTCCTCCCTTCACGCTCTGTCTCTCTCTCTGTCTCTGTCTCTCTCTCTCTCGTCTGTCTGTCTGTCTGTCTCTCTCTCCTCTCCCTCTCCTGAGAGTATAAACAAATAGCGTTTTTATCGCCTGCCCTTATCATGGGAAGTAAAGGCAATAATCACTGAATTTCAGCCTGCTTTCCGTGAATCAAACCAGAAGCAGCCACGCAGTCAGCCAGTCAGTCAGTCAGTCTCTCTCTCTCTCTCTCTGTGCCCCCCCCCCCCCCCCCCCCCCCCCCCCCCCCACACACACACACACACACACACTGCATGGGCATTGCTTTCACAATATTTCCCTTCTTCTCCCTGACGCTTTTATTAAGTTAATGATCAAGGACCAGATGTCATTCCCTAGATCGTCTTGCAGCACGTAAAGAGACATCATGGAATTGCATCAGTGGTATCTTGCTCTCAGCGAAGCAACGAAATGAAACATTAAACGTAAAACAACAATAACAAAACCCGCGGCTATAACGAAGTCAAACTTTGAAATTAAAAAAAAAAAGCCAAACTTGAACTACGTGCCTTGTTCTTCTGTTTAAGGTATTCCCACTGTTGTAATTAGAAACGACCGCGCGTACGATCGACCTATTTTCACTAAAACGATTCCACGTCCGCACATTGACTCTGTTTCAAGGTAATTTGATCACGAAATACCATCATCAGGCACAATGCATGCGTACATTCAGAAGCAACCAATCTCCATGAGACATACCGTCTTTCATAGCTGATGCAGGAGACAATCACCGCAAGATGACCAATGTTTGATACATATCTGTTGCAGTAGAAATAACCACCAACAGACGGACCATACTCGATACCTTGATGCAACAGAAATAATCACCACGAGATGCACCATTTTCAATATTTTATGCAACAGAAATAATCACCACGAGATGCACCATGTTCAATATTTGATGCAACAGAAATAGTCACCACGAGATGCACCATATTCAATAATTGATGCAACAGAAATAATCACCACGAGATGCACCATATTCAATATTTGATGCAACAGAAATAATCACCACGAGATGCACCATATTCAATATTTTGATGCACACACAAATAATCACCACGAGATGCACCATTTTCAATATTTGATGCAACAGAAAATAATCATCACGAGATGCGCCATATTCAATATTTGATGAACCAGAAATAATCACCACGAGATGCGCCATATTCAATATTTGATGTAACAGAAATAATCACCACGAGATGTATCATATTCAATATTTGATGCACCAGAAATAATCGCCAAGAGACAAGCCATATTTGATGCTGCAGAAACGATCACCATGGGACGCATCATAACTGATATAGCAAAAACAAAATCTAATACTTGATGCAGCAGAAATAATCACCTTGATACGTATCACATGTAAATTTGGATGCATTAGACGCACCATACTCAATATTTGATGAAGCGGAAATAATCACCGCAAGACGTACCATACTCGATACCTGACGCAGCAGAAATAATCACCGGAAGACGTACCATACCGCGACATTTGACGCAGCAGAAATAATCACCGGCAGACGTACCACACGCGACATTTGACGCTGCAGAAATAATCACCGGAAGACGTACCATACCAACAACATGACGCAGCAGAAATAATCACCGGAAAGTCGTACCATACGCGACATTTGACGCAGCAGAAACGCGACATTTGACACAGCAGATATAATCACCGGAAGACGATCTTTGACGCAGACGACGTAATCACTGCAAGACGTACCATTCTCGACACTTGATGCAGCAGAAATATCATCGCCAGA
>JADBJO010008159.1:85000-90000 GCA_016801955.1 Conus betulinus | reverse complement strand
GAGACGACGGGGGGGGGGGGGGGGGGGGGGGGGCGTGCGTGCGGCAGGTGGGAAAGAGGGATGTGGAAAGGAGAGCAGGGGTACGAGACGCAGGCACTGGAGGGACAGGACAAGAAAGGGGCAGCGGAAACGGAGGGGAGGAAGAGGAGGGAGGGGAGATGGGGGAAAACGTGGGATGGGGGGATAGGGGTGGGGGGTAGGGGTGAACCAAAAGGGAAGGAGGAAAGGGGGGGGGGGGGGGGACAAAAGGCAGAGAGAGAGAGAACGCAATGATTAGAAGGGATGTTGCTACAGGCTATACGGCATGTTGTCAATTAAAAACTTTCCTGAAGAAAGCAGCACCGGTGAAACTTCCTTGATGGAATCCGCAAAGGAAGACGCTCCCTATAAAGCCATCACAATGAATGGTAGATGACCTTCCCTCCCTTCTGCTCTCTGTCTTTCTCTTCTTCTCCTTCTTCTTCTTCTTCTTCAGCTATTCATTGAATACCAAGGTGCCGGTGTACCACTCCACTTGCGCTCTCACGGGAAATGATTCCTAGAGTAAATTTCTTGCATAATCCAGATACATAGATCCGAATCAACGTACGACGATGCAAGATAATGAAAAGAAGAACAACCCCAGCTAGACTCTTCGGACAAAGTCTATTAGCAACAGCTGATTTTTTTTTTTTTTTTTTTTTTTTTGTACACGGCCCACCGCTAATGGGTTGTTTTGGTTACCGTGTCGGATAACGAAAACATCACAAAAAGTAAAAGTCGGTATGTCTGTCACAGAAACGGTTCCATTGGGGGCGTAAGCTGGTAATCGTGTCGGATAACGAAAACATTACAAAAAGTAAAGTCTTTTTTTTGTGGCATCAGTTATCGGATCAATTAAGCACCTAAGGCGATGATTTTTTTTCCTTTCTCTTTTTCTTTTTTGTCTTTTTTCCCCCAAAGTCCGAAATCCACCTCTGGATTTTTTTGGTGCTTTTCATTGTCCTTTTCATCTGGAAAAAAAAAAAAAAAACAAAACAAACAAACAAAACAAAAAGCAACAACAACAAAAGCGATTTCCACTACTAGCCCCTCTCTCTCTCTCTCTCTCTGTCCAACCAGCCCCTACACACACCATGCGTAGCCTGAATGGTTTCTTACAAATGGACATAGTCTTGCTGATTTTAGTGTTTTGGTGTTTGATACAAAATGTCTCGGTCTGTTAATGTTCTAATGTGCGGTGTACTGGCACTCTCACACTGATAATGACAAAAAAAAAAAAAAAAAAAAAAAAAAAGTAAAGTCGATCTGTCTGTCACAGACACGTTCCATTGGGGGCGTATGCCCCAAATGACACAAAGCCGTCCATAAACCTCAAGTGTACTGTACACCCCACCCACATAGCTCAAGCCGAGCGATTTCTGCGCGCGCGAAAGTTCTACTTAAGAGCACATTTTTGTGTGCCTGACTTCCCGTGATGCGGGTCCGAACTGCGTGGCAAGAGAGTGCAACTGGCGCACGGGGGGAAAAAAAGTACTTCCGGTACCAATTCGCGCAGGCATGAAGTCCTTTGAATGCTTTTCGCATGATGAGAGCGCGAAGGGCTTGGCACACAGGAACGCCCGGTGGAATGCCAATCTCGGATGGCTTCTGCCACACAACCCAAGAGGATTACGTCGACGTCGTCCTCCCCCGATCTCTGCTAACTTGGGCGACGGGAACAGATGGCGCTGCCTAACCGATCACCCCTCCCATAATAACATCCTGTCATCTTCCGGTAATGGGCACATTTATCAACGCAACACGAAGGAGTTCTGTCAAGGACAAGCTGGGTACTATCATGTCTTTCAATTCGTACTTTTATCATCTCTCTCTCTCTCTCTCTCTCGTATTGCCAGAGAAAAAGAACTGTCTCTTTAGCGCCTTGATCAAATTAATAGGACGATAGAAAAAAAAAAAAAAAACAAACTATGTGTAATGGGGCAACAATCACTGATAATCCCTTTACCGTGTCGATGTGGTCTGTCAATACCAGTATTTAACATGCATAAGTGTCGATCTTTCTAGCCTTGAATTAAAGTTCACGCCGGATTTGGGAAATTGTAAACCTGCTAATCATTTTTTTTTTTTCCCTGTTTACACAGAAGAGAAGTTTATCTGTTATTGCATCATGATAGAAAGATCTAGAAAATATACAGTTATCCATAAGTTCTCCAAACTTAATAAACATTCAATGTTTTTCTTTTTTTTTTTTTTTAACATTTCATCTTTCTTGATTTGATAGAACCAAACAAACAGAATATTTTAACCATGGCACGCCCCATCACTTTTATTACAATTCAACACTTTGGCTACACAACAACAACAAAAAATTTGAAACACAACAAAACAAACAAAAAGATAAGAAAAGAAAAGCAAGTATATTATGTGTTTATGCGCCTGTCTCTATTGACCAGAGTAGCCATCTGGGCTTTAAAATTGGGCCAGTGAACACTCTGCTGAGTTCCTATTTATTTCTATATCTATTGATTCATTCATTGTGTAAATAGAAGAAAAAAAGCGTCCAAGATCTACAAGCGTTTTTCGGAAGTGTAAAATGCAATTTTACGTCATGAAAGACAAGCATTTGACGCGAAAAGGACATTTAGATCACCTTTTGTTTGTTGGGAGTGAGAAAAAGACGTATAAATATTCATATTTTACGTTTGACGTAATTTGCATTGTTCCTACAAAGTTTGCAGATGAAAAAAAAAAAAAAAAAATCAGAACGCGCTGTTTAAAGTGCATTCACATATATTTATTTTTCGGAACAGTGGTGGTAGGAACGGGGGGAGGGGGGGGGGGGGGGGGGGCGGCTAGCGGAATTCTTGGACACCCTTTCTCTCACCCGTGCCAAATCGATATAGGCCCCCCCCCCCCTCCCCCGTTTTCCCCTCCCCTCCATCCGTCAAAGGCATGCTTTCACAGAAACTGTAGAGTAAAAATTTGCTGCTGCGTATGTCTTTCAATGTGCGGCAGCCATTAATATCTTTTTGCTGATGTCGTTCTGCTTCTGCCTCTTCTTCTAATATAGAATTTAACACACACACACACACACACACACACACACACACACACACATTCCAGTATTCCTCTATTCATACATAAATGAGCACAGTTTGTTTGTTTCTTTGTTTTTTATTTCCCCCATTTCCAAATCTTCAATTCAGGTGCTTCAAGCACACGTCTATGACACACCTCTGTAAATTTTAAAACGGCGATTTTGTGACTTTTGATCATCTACGTCATACTTTTGAGAGAGGGAGGGGGGGGGGGGGGGGGTATATTTCTTAGAATGACCAATAATTCGTCAGAGGCACTCAGAACAACCACCATGTCTTTGCTGCCATGAAACAGAAGGTAAACCGACTTTAAGCGCTGTAAAATACAGACCAAACAAACAAACACAAAAAGACATACGTTAGTACATACATTTTATCGTTTTTTTGTTGGTTTTTTTTTTTCAGTCGGTGACAGCAAAGAAAGGAACGGATTATATACATATACATATACATATATATATATATATATATATATATATATATTCAATTATAAACAAAGCTTGCTCCTATGTCTTGGATTGAAGAAATAGGGGGAGATGAGCATTCACACACACACACACACACACACACACATATATATATATATATCATTATATTTTTTTTTTCTTTCTTTCTTTCTTTCTTTCTTTCTTTCAGTTCACAGCATTTTCCGTAGGTTGCTCAGCATTCTGGCTACCCGCAACTGCCAACACTGTCGGCAGTCCAAGCAATACTGTTGACTCATTTTGAAAGTGGAATGCAGTTCGTGGAACTCGAAACGTACAGGATGGGTTTTTTTCTTAATGTTCGGTTTGCGTCGGGCTGACGAGCAGAAAGTGCATCAGAGAGGAAACGTCCTGTTTCGTTCCCATCACTCAAGGCAACCTGATCTGCCGTGTGATTGACGCGAACTGCCATACGCTACGCCAGAAAAGCATACGAAGCGCCGCAGTCAGAGCCTTCTTGTGAGTCGGATCTCCCACCACACTGAAGTTCTAGGTTGTGGCGAAACACTTCGGCGTTAGTCCAGCATAGCTTTCACAGACAAATGATGACTGTTCCGTAAAGAAGCCATACTCAGACCGAACGAGTCTATCTGAAAGTCGATGGCGGATTGACAGGAAATTTCGAGAGATCTGAAATGACTCTAACAACAAGCCACATCAGGAAAGCATGTTTCAAGTTTCAAGTTTTATAACATTACAGCACAGCCGACCACGCAGACAATTCTCAGGGCTGCTGCCAAACTCACGCAGAAAAATAAAATCAAATGACGAACAAATCGAACCATCAGACAAAAAAAGCATACCCTGAAAACAAACAAACAAACAAAGGACAACAACAAAAACCGCGTCTATGAGATGCTGGCAACTCTATCAACATCTTTCGGCACCTATTGTCAGGCTGTGCTGAGAGTACTGGGCATCCCCTTTGATTTTTTCATCCCCAGATAAAAAAAAAAAAAAAGTAACAAAGAAAAATATTACGAAAAAACATTTAAATGCCACACACACACACACACACACACACACACACACACACACACACACACACACAAACACACACGCAGGCACGCACACGCACAAACACACAAACACGCGCGCGCACTAGAAAGCCACTAGAAACAGCCATATGGGCGAACTAAACACATTGTCCAGTAGAGAGACAGAGAGAGAGAGGAGAGAGAGAGAGATTTCTCAGAGCAGTCAGAGAGAGAGAGAGAGAGAGAGATAGAGAGAGAGAGAGAGAGGTCCAGAGAGAGAGAGAGAGGACAGAGACAGAGAAGTAGAGAGACAAGAGAGACAGATCTGGCATGCCATAAAGATGTTATCAGACGATAAAAATGTATGATAATTTCCAGAGCAGAGACCGATGAATGGTCCCCCAAAGCACAGAATCCTAGAGGTGGTATACAGTGACAGTCTTCTTTTTACATTATCT